>SCLG01000287.1:170779-187756 GCA_004367875.1 Oikopleura albicans | reverse complement strand
CCAAATTGTTTGGTCCGAATGGGACCGGGCGATGAATTTCTCGACCCGTAAAATTGACAAACCTGTGTTCCATCAAAAGATGAAAAAAAAGCGGAGAGATTTGTTTAATTGGATCAACGAAACATTTCCGAATTTGTAAACCTATTTCCGTTCAACAAAAAAAAAGTGATGTGATCGAATGCTTGTTCAGATTGAACGACAGGACGTGTGTATGTTGTTTTGCCGTTGTGTTCCTGTTTGTGTATTATTACCCGTTTACAACAAAAAATAATACATTCAAGTAGAGGTTGAGATTCGGATAAATAACAGGTGCCACAAAAAAAAAAACAAAAAATAAATCAAAGGAGAAGAAAAAAACGCACACATTTAATGCGACAATATTGATATAAATAATGTTGGTTATTATTTTTAGGCTTCCGGTTTGGTTGTTTGATTGTTAATCCAAGAAACAAAAATGACAAATTAGGTTTACGGATCAAAGTACTGTAAATAGTACTCACCCTTGAAACAAAATTGGAGTCCAAATTTTTATACTGAACGTTAGATCTGAAAAAAAGCGGAAAAAAGCGCACGGCGATCATAATAACGAAAATTTCGTTTTTACATTATGTAAAAAAATCAGATTACGGTTATCCAAGAAATTATTTTGAGTAATTTATTGTGATTTGCTCAGAAAACAATCACGGTTTAGATATCCACGTGATCAAAATTATTTCCGAATGCCCCGCCCCAAAGAGAAATGAACTTGGCCTAAATCGAAATCGGAAATCGTATCTAGCGTTACAGTTTTCATAATATTGAGTTCGTTTTTTCTGCAAAAGTTCTGATTGAACAGGGCGCATAAAACTGCTGAAACCAATTTTTGAGAAAAGATCTGATAGAAAAATTATTTGCGAAAAACACAAAAAAAATACAAAATTAATTGGGAAATCACTCCGAGGGTCTAGATTTACATCGAATTACATTTAATAAAAAATTTTTCGAAAAAGTGACATTCACGAGCTTAAAATTTTTGGATTTATATATGTCCGGTAATTACCGGTCTTTATGCTTGAAAATGAAAATTCTCGGTTTTCAACGGTTTTAACACTAATCAACGCCAATAATTCTGAAAAAAAATGTAAAGAAGTGCAGGTTGTGAACGCTGTAATTGTTTAACTTTTGTTTATATTTTCATGTTTTAAATTTTTATGTTTTAATGTGCGATTATTAGATGGCCCAAAAAAAACGAGCTCAATATTTTTTATAGCAAAAGTTTCCTTTCTTGTCTTTATTTTCTAATCACTGTCATAAATTTTGCGGGAAATAAAAATGGCGAAAAAATATGGGAAGGGAGCGAGGGGCTTTAGAGTCTCAAAAACGGCCTTGGACCGACCGTGGGAAGATGTCGAAGGTATTTAAATGAAAAAAAAAGAAAAAAAAACTTCATGTCATAAAAGACCACTGTGATTATCAGTGACTTCGATTTTTTATATCATCGTTTTAGTACTTTACACGAAACACCTTGTGAACCAAGTGATCAAAAGGATCTAAGGCGCCGCGTAAACGGGAGTCTACCAAGGCCAAGGGAAAAAACAAAAAAGTAATTAATGTGCCATTTTTTGTTGTTTAGATAATTTGTGATTATATTGTGACTAATTTACACCGGGTGCGCAGTTATCAGGCAGGTTCTAGTTATAAGGCGTTTTTTTCCTCAAAAATCTTCTCAGTTTTCCGTCTACGCCCTGCGCAGTTATCAGGCACCTTATGGGCATTTTAGATTTCAATTATATCGGCGTTTTCACCCTCTGTTCCCTAGAAAGCTAAAAGTAATTTTGATATTTGGTCAGAAAAATTTTTTTATGAAATTACTGAAAATATGAAACCGTGTTGGGTTTACACCGAAATATGACACCGAAGTATGACACCGAAATATGCTTTAAAATCCAACTTTTCTGATTTTTTTTGGCCACCCAGTTATTTTTTTGGAATCTCCTTTTGTTCAAACGATTCCAAAAAAAAAAGAACTGGGTAGCCCAAAAAAAATCAAAAAGTTGGATTTTAAAGCATAGTTCGGTGTCATACTTCGGTGTCATATTTCGGTGTCATACTTGGTGTCATATTTCGGTGTAATATTTCGGTGTCATATTTCGGTGTCATTTTTTTTGCATTTTTTGGCCACCCATTTCTAATTTTTCTAATCTGAGTGAAATTTTGGGATGCAAAAGTTGCGTACTAAAAAGTGTGGCTTGAATCAAGCGAGGTAGCATAAGCGAGAAAATACTGAGGGCAAGGGAAACCAAAAAGACGAAAAAATATTAATATGCCATTTTCTAAGTTGTATAATTAATTAGTCGAGTGATGAGTCGTGTCTAATTACCGACAATTTTCTCTTGTGTGAATAAAATTGATGTATATCCGGATCGGATCAGCCACTGCTTCTGATCTTCTGACAATTATAATCTGTGGCGGCTACCGGATGTACTCATTGTCTGAAAATTTTTGGGTTGATTTTGAACATAAAAGTGTTTTTTTTAATAACAGGTTTTGAGGTCTTAAATGCGTCAGAATGCTAGACTGTCTAAACTAAAAAATCCAAACTTTTAAAAGTGAACATTTGAAGTAATAGTGACCCCTCTTAGATTTACTCACTATCAAATAGTGATCCTTATAAGTAATAGTGTTACCATTAATTAAGAGTTATCCCTATAAATGATAGTGTTACTATGAAAAAATAGTGTTCTCTCTAAAAAGTGGTCGTCTTTTTGCTGTAGTGATCCTTTCTACAAGCAATAAGAATTTTTAAGTGATCCTTTTAAACAATAGTGATCCTCTTTATCTAAAGAGACCTTTAAAATAATTACATGATTTTTTGAAGTAGAAGTGATCCATGTGAGTACTTATGATCCGTTTAAATTATTGAGATCCTCAATAGTGATCCGTAATAGCGCTCTGCTTGAGTAAAAGTGATCCTTTGGAGTAAAAGTGATCCTTGGGAGTAAATATGACCCCTCGGAATAAAAGTGATATTTTGGTGTAAAAGTTCAAGTACTAACGACACTTTTCAGAAATAGTGATTCTAAATAGTGATCCCGTACCTTAACAATAAGTATGTTTTTAAAATAAGTTACACTTTTCATAACAATCTTAGAGTTATTGAAAGTGTGACGCCAATGGCAGCAACCGTATTTGATTAGTGTTAAAGCTGCCAAAATGTATACAACGGATCTTAATCTAGGTGCGATTTTATTAGCTTTCAGAAATAATAAAGTCGGAATCCAGTCGGAAGAAAAAAAAACGCTTTTTTATCGAATTTTGTCCATTTCATGCACGAGCTGAATCTAATTACTAACTCGCGTGAGCAGCACGATTATTTATAAATTTTATAGTGTATTTTTGCCCATAATAAAAATTCACTGCGCGATAAATAACACAAAAAGTGGAAAAAAAGAAACAAAAAATGCAACAAACATAAGTTTATGTAAACGAAAAAGTCTTCAAACCTTTTTTCCCGGTTTTTCACATATTCAGACATGTTTGCATTTGATGCATATGAGGCGGTAAAGAAAAAAAATTTTCTTTCGTTTTTTTTTTGCTCTCGCCAACAGCATAAAATGCCATAATTATTCTTAATGGAGAAATCAAATTGGATAATTGTAAGGATGTATTATTTTTATGAGCGATGCGGTTAAACGTATAGACGCATCTTGCAGCAACAAAAACAACAACGCCAAAAATATATAATTTATTTTCAGAATTGACCAACCATTTTAAGCGTCATGGTCGTACAAGTCAGTAAACAGTAGGCTGTGTAAACTGATTTTCAAATACTTTGTTGGAAAAAATCTAATTTTGGGAAATAATATTATTTTGGTCAATGATATTTATCTATTTTTGACTATTTTTGACTATTTTTGGGTATTTGTTGGGTATTTTTGAGTATGTTTTTTTTAGTTTTTTTTTAAGTTATAATTCAAGAAATACGAGAATGCTTTACAAAAACTCGGAAAATTTTTCATTTTATCGCCAATATACCATTCTAGTTGCTGTAAGCTGAATATAAAAGCCGAATTAATAATTATATAAAATGTATTTATTTTTCTTATTGAGCTGCAGCAGGGTGGGAAAACAAATAAATCGGCTTATACATTTACATATTTTCAATTTTCAACCATTTGCTTTGGGTGGAACTGAAAAGGTGCCAAATCCGGAAAATTTGGGCAGAAAACTTTTCGACCAGAAATTCGCCAAGAAAGTAAAAAAAAACTGAAGACGTTAGTCTGATTTTATTTTACCATTCAGACCGGTAACCAAGATAGCGAAAAAAAATGAGGGGAGTTTTTATAATCGGCTTAAACGTGTTTTGACTCGGTGAAAAAAATGTGGAAAATCGAAGCGCACAATTCACACAGTGACTCTCAGGCGAGAAAAAACTGTAAATAGGAAGTGAGGCATGGAGGACAAAAATGGCCATTATCGGTTCCAAGCGAAAAACTCCTATTATTTAATTAGATGCTAAATAAATTCATTATTATCAAAATACGGTTTAATTAACCAAAAAATTGGCAATACCCAAAAATATATACAAATGTTCTGCATTATCCATTATTTGTTTTTATAAAATCTCAAAAAATACGTATTTCGTTTTTTTAAATCAATAAATGCAAGAGAATTTTTTAAGGTTCATTATATTTCTGTAAAATCCATAACTTTAATTTAGGTCCTAGAAAATTTCTGAAACGTTTTTGAAAAATTTCTGAAATATTTTTGAAAAACTTCTGAAACATTTTTGAAAAATTTCTGAAACGTTGTTGAAAAATTTCTGAAACATTTTTGATAAATTTCTGAAATATTTCCAGAAAGATTTCTGAAATATTTTGAAAAAAGTTCTGAAACATTATGAAAATTTTTTAAAACATTTTTAAAATGTTCCAAAAAATTTTTCAAAATTTCGGAAAATTCGGGAAACGACTTTGAAAAATTTTGGAAAATCCGGGAAACAACTTTGAAAATTTTCGGAAAATTTGGGAAACAACTTTGAAAATGTTCGGAAAATTCGGGAAACAACTTTGAAAATTTTCGGAAAATTTCAAAAAAATTATGTAAAATTTCTGTAGACCCTATTTTATAATAAGTCGAGAAAAAATTCCGAATAAATTTTAAAAATCTGAAGTTTAAGTAAAAGTTAAACTGTATAATATTGTTCACTTCAACGCTAAATATTCACAGACGAAAAAAAAAATTGATTTTATGACCATCAAATTGCATCATTCATGCGCCACTTTGAAACAAAAAAAAACTGCGTCAAAAATTTAATCAAAGTCCTACCGGTTTGATCTTGAAAGTGGCGTTAACTTCGGCAATTTTGAGTTCCATTTCCGTCTTACCAAAGCACAAAAAACACAGCGCCAAAAATGGAACGGCCGATGCCACGGATCTGTTCTTTATCGCGTTTTTCAAAATACTAAATTATCGAAATAAAAAAAGCAAGACACCAAAAATTAAAAAAGGCAAGAAGCAAAAAAAAAACGGACTGATGAGCAATTGACTACTGTTGTTGCTCGTAAATTAAATTGACAATGTTGTTTGTGGAAGTCCTAGACGTTCTTTTTAGTTGGATTGACCTTTATCGATAAATGCCATACACATCAACGTTAAAACACAAATTTCCAGTTTACTTCTATCTTTTTTTTCTTTTCTATTTTTTTTTTCTGCTCCTTGCATTTTATCATTAAAACCGTGAACTGGATTCGGGTTAATTAGTTACGGTGCCTGCGACAATTATGGCTATGCCCGTTTTTTTTTCGTAAGATGAAAAAAAGCGAGTTTGGACAGCAAAAACAAAATGTGTTCTATTTTGTGATTTTTGATATTTCCGACTATAGGGTAAAATTTTGGAAAGGTCAGTAGAAATTGTAAAACGAGAACGGGGAAAAAGTTGCAAAGCGACATACGGGAAAAAAATACAAATAAATCGAAATTATAAACTCAAAACCGCGGTTAACCGTCTAAGACCCTTTTTTGGATTTTTTTTTTTTGAAATTTTCTTTGTTTAGAATCTATAATGAAATGTTTCCAAAATAAAATGTCTCTAAAATGAAATGTCTCTAAATAAAACGTCTTCAAAATAAAATGTCTCCAAAATGAAATGTCTCCAAAATGAAATGTTTCCAAAATGAAATGTCTCCAGAATAAAATGTCGCCAAAATGAAATGTCTCCAAAATGAAATGTCTCAAAACAAAACGTCTCCAAAATGGAATGAGTTCAAAATGAAAGGTCTCCAAAATGAAATGTTTCCAAAATGAAATGTCTCCATAATGAAATGTCGCCAAAATGAAATGTCTCCAAAATGAAATGTATCAAAATAAAACGTCTCCAAAATGAAATGAGTTCAAAATGAGATGTCTCCAAAATCAAATGTCTCCAAAATCAAATATTTCGTCATCATTTTTTGTGATATTTTATCCTTTTTTCGTCTGTACATTATCAAAATATTTCCGCCTACGCACTGGGCAGTTATCTTTTTATTTGTTTGAAAACGAAATTGAAAGATAACTGCGCAGGTGGGGGTAAATCAAGGCCAGAACCGTATCAAAAATGACACTTCCGTGACGGAAGTTCCGTCGTTAAAAAAACTTCACACATTAACTTACATTTTATGTATTTATGAACTTCCGATCTTCCCACTTTATGTCGATTTAGTTTTAAAGTGTAAAAAAGTGCTCGGTGCCAGGGTTATCTATTCGGTTTCCTCACTTTTTTTGTGTTTCTTTATTTTTTCTTGAAGAACTGGCAATGGGTGGAAATAGTCATAATGTGTTTTGACTTTTTTTTTACTTTTTAAAGCAACACTTGCCATAATCTATAAAAGCGATCGACGAATTTTCAAATGGCAAATGTTACGTCAGTTAAGTCCAACGGATTACAATTGTACTTATATCCTATCTATTGTAACGCAAAAACATTCCGATAATGGTAATTTTTTGACCCAGAAAAATAAACCCACCCTGAAAGTTTTTTTTTTTATATTTCGAAAAATTGGCTTTATGAAAATTACAAAATTTGCTGTAGTTTTACGTAATTTGTGTATTAAATATTAAAAACGATTGTGCGGGGAAAAGATTACATAAATTAACCACTTGCACAGTTATCTTGCAAAAATGATTTTGAAAAACTGCACGATAACGGTGCAATGTGTAGGTGGAAGGTAAGATAACTCGGCAATGTGTACGTCGAAAGTAGGATAAACGCGTAAGTGGTGTACATAATTACACACATTACAAAAAAGTGAATAAGTTTCATAAATAACACAACATAACCCGTTATGTTAACACCCGTTATATTAACAATATTCCGTTATGTTAACACTTTTTTGGATTTCATAAACTACGATTTTCAATTATTAAATCGAACGCCCTACGGTAGGGCCCCTTCCCCATTATGTTAACAAAATGCCATAATGTTAACAAAATGCAAATATGTTAACAAAAAATGTGAACAAAATCCCATTATGTTAACATTTGTTGACTTTTTATGGTGTTAACATAAGGGGCTATTTGGTGTACATATTTTTTCTACCATAAGTTCTCGTTTATGTGATTTTTTTTTCTTTTTTTTTGCATCAAAAAAATTTTTCATTAAAAATAAGTTATTTCAGCTCTGATAATTTATTATGATGTCTTCTGATTTTCAAGATTTTTTTAAATATTTCCCATTTGGATTTAGTCCCTGGAATTAATTATGTTAGCTCGGTTTTGTGTTTATCGTGAGTGGGAAGATCGGAAGCTAAAAAAAATGAGACGAATTTTAAGACGCAAAACTCTTTCCCAGAAGGAAGCGGCTTTTACATAATGATGTTCTCATCTTCTGGTACAAAAAAAACTAAAATTATCGTAAATTGTCGTCAAGATTACCTAAAATAGTAAACCGTTGGTCATTATGGAATTTTCAAACGGTTAAACAGCTACAGAGGGTAATCAAATTCCGAGGCGTTTTGCAATTTTGACTGAAAGTCCCGTTCTGTCCCAAAATTAGGCTTTCGTCTCATTTTGACTACCGGACAAACATGAAAACGGAGAAAATTTCCTACATAAAAAAAAATAAATTTTTCTGAAACTCACACATATGATGCAGTTTGATGTGTAGATTACGTTGGTGAAATAAAAAAAGTTGAAAAAGGAGACAAGTTTTGGCGCTAGAGAGCATGTTAGAGGCCATTTTTGGCAAATTGACTTTTTGTTCCAGAAATCGAACAAAAACGTCTCATGTAATTGGGTTTTTTCGACAAATAAGAGAATTTTTCGACGAAAAAGGTCAAAGTTGTCAATAAGGGATACTTTTATAAAAAAATGAAATTATTGCTCCAAATAAGGGCCGGTAAATTTATAATAATAGGTCGAAAATGATGCCCACGACGCGGAAAAGTTAAAATTTTCAATGGGTTCGCGAGGTCGCGTCTAACAATTCCAATCAGCTTTCCAATTCGGAAAATATAAGCCGTGTCTAATAATTTCAGTAAATCATTTATATTCAATTTACTGAAATTATTAGACACGGCTTTGGCGACTCCCTGGTGCCCAAAAATGTGAAACCATAAAACCTAAAGAATATAAATATTCGTGAATCACCCGAACAAATGTATCACAAATACATAGTAGAAAATTATCTCCGCATTAGTTTACGGTTGACATTTTATATCAAAAACAATATATGTCTCCCTATACAATATGACGGATCATATTTAAAAATCCAAACTGATGAGAAGCCACAGATGATAATACAATCCGTCTACCTACTTAAAAACGGTAAAATGTTCATTTCAGTCATTTTTTGATAAAAAAAAATTAAGAAAAAATAATTTTGCCAAAAAAGTGTCAACTTAACCGCCATCGAAACATTTTTAGAAGAAAGAGAGTATCTATGATAGCTAATAATCAAAACAGATATGTATATACAGAGGGTGCGCGGTTAACCACCACCCTTCACGGCCTGCAGGACTAGCGGTTAACTACAAAAGTGGCGGTTAATTGCGCAGTGCGTAGTAAGTTAAGTGGGAAAAAGTGGTGGATAAATGCAAATAAAGGTTATACAGAGTGGTGTCATATTAACGGACGGTTTGCTATTTTTGACCAAAGTCCACTTTTGTCCTTTAATTTGATCTTTTTCAAACTTTTGTTCGAAAAAAGCGTCCTTTAATTTGAATCGTTTAAGTAAAAGTGTCCCTTAATTTGGTGTCCCATAATATGAGACTCGCCTGTAGTATCAAAATGGCAGTTTTTTCTTGTCTAAAACATAATTTCCTCATAAAAAAATTATATTGCCGCCGCACTGCGCTCTAATCTTGCATTTTTGAGCGCAATTAGNGATATGTATATACACAGGGTGCGCGGTTAACCACCACCCTTCACGGCCTGCAGGACTAGCGGTTAACTACAAAAGTGGCGGTTAATTGCGCAGTGCGTAGTAAGCTAAGTGGGAAAAAGTGGTGGATAAATGCGAATAAAGGTTATACAGAGGGGTCTCATATTAACGGACGGTTTGCTATTTTTGACCAAAGTCCACTTTTGTCCTTTAATTTGATCTTTTTCAAACTTTTGTTCGAAAAAAGCGTCCTTTAATTTGAATCGTTTAAGTAAAAGTGTCCCTTAATTTGGTGTCCCTTAATATGAGACTCGCCTCTAGTATCAAAATGGTAGTTTTTTGTCTAAAACATAATTTCCTCATAAAAAATTTATATTGCCGCCGCACTGCGCTCTAATCTTGCATTTTTCAGCGCGATTAGACCGTCCCAAATAGTGTTATCATTTTTTAACCGCCAACTTTGAATAATTACCCAGAATAACCCGAGATTTTTTTCTTCAATTTGTTTGTAATCAAAAGTATTCCTGAAATAGTAAGAAAAATACACAAATAACTTAGTTTTACGGTCGGACACAATTTGAAGGTCAACTTTTTCAGCGTGACAAGCTCAACTTGTTTAAACTTCAAGATCAACAAAATGTTTAAGCTGTTTGATTGATAAAGTGAACACTAACTTTTTTTCTCCGAAATTTGCCCAAATTAACTCCTAGGGGAATGCAATTTTGCACGTATTGCTCTAAAATGCTAAAAATAGTGCAACAACGATAGAATTTGAAAAAAACTTTAATATTACGGGGCGCAGTCTAATTCTGGTACACTTGATTCTGGTAAAGTAAAACGTCTAATTCTGGGACGATTTTTATGACAAAAAATAGGTCCAATTCCGGGACACAAAGTCCATTTCTGGGATAGTTTTTAGTAAAAAATGGGCTCGATTTGGGGTCAAAAACTTTGAGTCAAAATCGCAAAGCGTTCCGGAATGGAATTACCCCCTGTAGACGGTTTGTAGGATAATTTTTACTATGTAAAACTACCTCATATATTGGTATTAACGCGGCTCCGACCGAACTTCCGCCTACGGGTTAATATCCACATGTCCCTTTGTGGAGTTAACACAAAAAACGACTCGCTTGGAAGCTACGTTTTTAACGCATTTTTTACGTCTTAATGTTAGCATTATAATACTTGGAATTTACAACCAACGCGGTATTTAAAAAGGGAACTGATTCATCAAAGAAATTTTATTTTATGCGTAAAACTTAAATTAATAAATCGCGATTAAAATGACGTCAAATCTTTTTTTTTTTTGAAGAATACGTTTCATGTAAAAAGGGTAGATGGAAAGCGCGTTTAGTTGTTATTTATATAAAATAAATTTCACCAAAATCGATTTTTTTTCCTACCAGGGAACAAGCGCCACATTAATTATTTCAAAATTAAGGGCTTTTCTAAAACTCAAATTATAACTAGCTTAAAAGTGGCCTTTATTAGAGGTTGGTGGTGTACTGTTTAAAAAAACAGGTCTGTTTCAAAAAGACGCCTAAGTCCAACCCTATTCCACCTACATTTTGCCCAAGCAAAAAAGGGCAATGCAACATTAACTCCCAGGTGGAAAATTGTGCAAATTTGCACGAAATGCCCTCAATCAACCGAAAATGCTAATAAACCGGGCGTAATCGAACATAGCTGAAACACGGGTCTAGTCAAATATCCGGAGAAAAAATATAAAATGTAAAACGCAACTGATTTTTTACCCAATTGATTATTCTATGTTGATTTTTATCTTGGTTTATATCTTCGATTTGGTGTTTGAGGGTTGTAGAGCGGGAAAAAATGTTTTTTATGGTATACATCATTTATCTTAATAATACTTGGCTGAAAAAGTGTTAAGATATTGAGTAACGCATTTGGTAATATAAAGGGCAATCGCGATACGTTTTGGTTCAAAAAGTGTTAAATTAACCCAACGTTGTTAAGAAAACTGGCCAGGGGGTGTAGTTTAAGAAATATTCGAGCGGAAATCATTCTTAGAGATATACTTTGTTTTAAAGGTCAATTTTATGGATTTGACGTTCATATTTTTTCATAATATGTAAATTATAATACGTTTTTTGGTATCAAATATAATTTGGTATATATGTTCATTAGCAAAACCGGATAGTGTATTTAAGACAGCAGAGAAAAAAAAAGATGTTATTTGTTGGCGTGTGAGTTTAACAATTGGTGTTTGGCTTATTTGGTGCTCCGTGGCGCCACTAATAATTTCACGATTTTGTGTGGACGGAGTTTGGCATCCTATACTCCCGACCGCATCAGTAGTGTGACATGTAAAAATAATACAAATTGTACACTTCATATTAAAAATATACATATATATATACACACATGGAAAACAAAAATATATAGAGAATAGAACTTGGAAGAAAACAAAAAAAAACAGATTTTTTTTTTTTGGAAAGAAAAAAGACAGAAACAACACGCTTTTGTATACCAGCAATTTACGGAGCAATAAAAATCACAAGTTGGCCAAAGGTTAGTAGTCACAATGAAAATGTCAAACGTTTTTTAAATTTCCGATTTCTGAACTGGAGCAGAAGGCGGCCCATGGGTTCGGGATAAATCATCCGTGCGCTTTTTATCTTAAAGTAGGACTTGTTATGATTTATCTAGCTATATATTTTTGGGCGGGATATTTTTTTCAGGGAAAGATTTTTTAGAAAAAAACTATCAGAAAGTAAGAGAAAAATATGACGGAAAAAAAACAAATATACTGACTGAAAATGTCTAAAAAACGATGAAAATGATTATTTTTTTACAAAAAATTGATATTTTGTTTTTTCGGTCTCAAAAACTCTTTACCTGTTTTTTAACTTTTCAAAATTCCTATACTAATTCAGTTTTTGAAAAAACAACTGTAAAAAACGAGACCAACATATTAACCTAACACTTTCGATTAAAAAGTGTGGTACGGTACCACTGGTACCTAGGTAAAAAAATTTTGAGTAGTTTTCAAGCTCTAGTAATTAAGGGTGGCCCTAAACGGTGAAGGGCTGTAATATTTTTAAAGACACTTTTTGTGGTTTGGAACTTGCTTAGGTGGTTGTCTGACCTTACACTGTCGGTATTTTGCCTCAAATATACATCTTACGGAAGTAACTTTTCTAGAAAAAAATTTAATAAAATTTTTATTTTTCTTGATAGCGCATTTTTTATTTGGTGAACAAAACAATTTCAAGTCAGAAAAAAAAATTACGTTCAAAAATTATTCCCAAACTTATGCCGTCGTTGAAACCGCAAATTAGTCATTTTGGAACCTAAACATGACAACATTGGTGACAGAAGAATTTTTGTATTTCCGAAAAATGTCATTAGGACGTCAACAAAGGCGCACTTGATCAACTTTTTTTTGTCCTCTAAAATTTTTTTTTCGGGGCAAATTATATTCTGAAAGGCTAATACGCAAATAAGGTTAAATTTTTTCGTGTTTTTTTTGTGTTTTGGGATATTTTTTTTTGGTGCAAATAAATAGCAAACCAAAAGCCAACGATCCCGAGTTGTTTTACAACCAACTTTACTGCGGCAAAATGGCAATAATTAATTATAATAACAGTCTGAGATTTATACACGTATGGCGCATTGTTTGTACCACATTTTTATGAATTTAATAATCAGGTAATCAGTGCGATATCGTAGAAATGAAATACGGAAAAAATACGACCATTTAGAGTCAGATTTTACTAACAGGGCGTAATTATGGGCTTTACTAAATCCGTTTCCAGAAAAACGTCTCTAGAATTTAGTTTTTGAAATTGCATTTTTCGATTTATGGTTCTAGAATTGCGTTTTTTGTTGATTTTTGGTAATTTTCGGTGTAAAAACAAAACAAAAATGATGTTACTGGAAATTTAAAACAAATCTAAAAAAAGCCGTAGGGACTTTTTAGTAATTTTTGGTGAAATCTAGAAATTTTTAGAGTCCTGATATTTTCACAAAAAGAATTAGGGTTTTTTATTTCAACCTACAGGTGCGGAAAACGAGTTTTTCAATGAAATTCATAAATCAATTAAAAGTATGTAGTTTATATTAAAAAAAAATTTTTTTCAAAAACTAACTATATTTACTGTTTTCTTTGATTTTATGAAAAAATGTTATAAGAACTTTTTAATTGGTAATTTACACCGAATAATCATTGGGAATTATGAATATTTTTTTTTTCAATTTTCCAAAAATTCAATGTTTTCGAATATCTGATTTTTAAAC
The DNA here is from genome assembly GCA_004367875.1 of Oikopleura albicans. Classification (NCBI taxonomy): domain Eukaryota; kingdom Metazoa; phylum Chordata; class Appendicularia; order Copelata; family Oikopleuridae; genus Oikopleura; species Oikopleura albicans. The sequence goes on along the minus strand of SCLG01000287.1, from coordinate 174,156 downwards.
TTGAAAAAAGAAGAGAAAAAAATCCGACAATTAAGCAAAGTAGTCTTTGTAAATGATGATTATTTATTTTTTTTTGTTTTGAGTTAACGGGCCACATCAATCGATACACTGTCAATCATAAAAATGATTTGATGAACTTTCAACCATAAATCCACACTCATTAGCCAACATGAAACGTTTTTCGTCTAACCAATTAATGGGTAAAAAAACGAAAAAAAAAATGTAAACCGGACGATGACAACGCCGGAAGTTTAGCGTCACTGTCACAGAGTTCATTACTATCGAGCAATGTGAGCTTCAGAAAAATAAATTTACAAAAAAATATAATCGTAAATTTCAAATTACACTCCTGGATCCCAATATGAATCATTTTTGCAAAAAAATGTTCTCAAAACGTCAATAATGAGACGTTTTAGCACAATATTGGACAATTTTGGGCAATTTTGGACAATTTTGGACAATTTTGGACAATTTTGGACAATTTTGGACAATTAAGGACATTTTAAGAAAATTTAGGAACATATTGAGACAATTTTGGGACAGTTTTGGGACAATTTTAGGCAATTGCAGAAACTTTTTTTGCAGAAACGATTTTTTACAAACTGGCTTTACTACCCAATTGGGTCATTATGAGGACATTTTCATAAAAAAATTTCTTCAAAACGTGAAAAATTGGACTCTTTAAGATAATTAACCCATCAAAGCCGCTATATTTTTGAAAATAAAAAAAACGTCCATTTCGAAGGTCGAAAGCTTAAGATTTTCTACAAACCTTGCTTACTCCCAGAGGGAAGCTACCAGCAATGTCAAAAACAAAGTCATTTAAAGCGCGGACCCACGGTATATGATCCGTACATATAAAATGGTCCATATTATATGGAGCATATAAATGGGCATTAAAATGACTTGTCAGTTTCTATAGGTTAATAAGAACACAAATGTTTAACCTTCAAAAAACTGTTGAAATTAATGCTCTCGTCAATTTTTAATTAAAACTCAAGACTTTAATCGTAATTTGTGGCGAACGCCAGTAATTATCAATGCAATTTCACGGTTACAAATTACGAAGCGACGTTTTAAATATAAAAAAGTCTATTTGCAAAATGATATTTTTCTGATCGTGCGACATAGTTAAAACCGTTTGTCAGTAAAGTACCAGCTTCCGCAAGGAAGTTAATTTCCTGTCTATGGGTCACGAAAGTGTTAAACCATTCGTATTTTGTTGAATCCACGAGGAAAAACGATTGAAGTTACGTTTTCTGACAAAAAAACATGATACAAAAAATTCTTTCTAGAAAATCATGGAATTAATCATAAAATAAATATTTCTATCTTGTGATCAATTGTGATCATTTGTGATCAATTGTGATTATACTATTCAAATTAAGTTTACTTAAACCTCATATAATGTTTTGAGAGGAGTCAGTCTCTAGTGGTCTGATTTGAACTGTCCATACCATGTGAGAAAAATTATTTTCACTAGACACTAAAAAAATGGTACGGTCAGTTCATAAGGGTCATCCAGGATGACTCATCCCTCATCACTTTGATACAGATGAAGGTAAATTCTCATTTTTTTGGAATGAAAAAATTTTCAATCTAAAAGTCCGGAATATAAACAAAAAATTATAAAAAAAATTAATGGTTGGTTCAAATGTAATTTACAGTCCTTAGTTCCATACGGGCCGTTTTCGGTTCTGGGATAAATGCCCGTTGTGTATTTAGCGCCCGTCATGGGATTAATTTGGGACGAATTTGTCTTAAAATAGTTTACTTAAATTGGATGCTAATGTTATTTGTTTCATGATTTTTGTAACAGTTTTGTATTGGTAGATATGGTAGAAGTGGGCAAATCGAAAATTTTTCGAAAAAAAACTGGTAAAGCCAAGTTGTAGAGCTCGTCAAACTACGTCGATTTGACTATACAAAACTTGATTTGGACCACCATGGCCCCCTAGAGAGCTGTTTGAAATGTCCAACCTACGCAAAATCATTTTTTCTAGACCAGCGTAGGTTACCAGTTTTTTTCGAAAATTTTCGATTCGCCCACTTCTACCATATCTACCATTAGAATGATTTTTTTACAAAAAAAAAAACTTGATTTCTCGCTTTTTTTTCCGCACGGAAGTTAGTTTCCTGCCATTGGTTCGTGGCAGTGTTAACCCGCGTCATTTTGTCGTACTTTTCAAGTTCTCTTGAAGAAGATGATAATTGTTACTTCTTGTTACTCTGATAGAAAAAAAAAACTAGAAAAAAAAAGTTGGAGACTTCGCGTGGCACTTATCAAAAGGCCACTTTGACGCCCACTGAACCCTGACATATATTATTTTGGAACTCAAAATGATGTAACAAATTTACTACTTGTTGATTTTTCAATATTTCTTTTTTTTTGTTAGAAATGAACGCGAAAGAAAAAAACATGAAGATATAAAAATGTACGAATTGAATACATTTTCTCATTGGTGCTGACGTTCGACCAATAGCGTGCCTTTTTTTCGATGTTGCTTGATTTATTGAACAATTTATATCGAACACCCATCCATGAAATACTTACTTTTTTTATTCACATACGCCTCTTCTGTAATTTTTTGAGTTACATATATAAAAAAATTCATACATCGGGTACAGTGGTTGCCGCTTTTCGAAATTTTGTATTCAAATTAGGGTACCCCCTAGGGTGTAGACGGTTAAAATCAGGGGTCTTCAAATCACTTTAAAAGCTTGCCAAACTTATTTGGCATCGTCGACTCAGCAAAAAGTTGTTTGCGACGAATTCTTAAGTTTAACTCGTAGGGGGAAAATGGGCAAAAACAACCTTTTTTCTTAAATCTCATTCTAAAATGAACAAAAGGTACATATTATATGAATATATTATATGAATTTTTGTTATTGATTTAAGGCTAAAATACGGACTTAAAGGTACATATTATATGTATATATTATATGAATTTTTGTTATTGATTTAAGGCTAAAATACGGACTTAAAACTTAGAAAATTGGCAATCATTTTAATAACTTGAAAGTTTTATAAAATTTTCAATTTTTTTTTCCAAAATGGGCTCCAAATCTTAGAGTTTAATTCGCTGATAACAAATATTGATACAGTGTCTCTGTTTTTCAGAACAGCGCTCATAACGGCCGTTTTTCTGGACAATTTGATTACTAATCATTGTAAAATAAAATAGTTCTTGGCACAAGTTTTCTCATACTGAGTTCAAGTGAAAGCAAGTTCCATTTTTGGAACCACTTTTTGAATCAATTAAAAGTATTCAATTTTGTTATCAAAATCACCTGTTTCTCCTTTATTGTGAGAAAGTTTTTTTTTTACTCCTGATGCTCAAGTGCATTTCGGTTTTGATAGCGGTTAACGCCCGTTT
>SCLG01000287.1:114450-136675 GCA_004367875.1 Oikopleura albicans | reverse complement strand
TTTCTCCGTTTTCCAGTTTCTCCGTTTTCCAGTAGTGCCTGCTGACCCCCCTCAACTTTTCGAGAAAATTCGATTGACGGTGTTTTTGCGTAGGTTGGATATTTCAAACAGCTCTCTAGGGGGCCCTGATGGCCCAAATCAATTTGTTAATAGTCAGATCCACGTAGTTTGACGAGCTCTACCAGCTTTTACCAGTTTTACAAGAATTATTGCGAAATATTTGTGAATTTTTTGTTGTGCATACGTGCACACAATTTCCCCCTACGGGTTATCAAAAAGTCCTTCCCCTTGAGACTTAACACTAAAAATTGTCCCGAAACTGGACTTAGAATTTTTTTTTTTTTGGAATAAAAAGCGGAACTGAATTTTTGTGAAGTCTCTCAGATTTGAGCGTCCCAGAATTGGACTACCCCTGTATTCTATTCATAAAGAATCACATTGTTTTCGCAAAATTGTTGGATTACAGTCAACTAAGGGTCGTTTTCACTTTTTTGAAAACCGGATCTTTTTAGCGATTCGAGTCTTATTCTCCAGACTTTCTAGTTTATGGTCCCCCACCCAAATAAGATACAAATGACGTAATCGTCCAAATCGGATACACTTTTTTAAGTACAGCACTTTTTTACAGTCTAGCTTTGTTCAGCGTTATCACAGAATTATGAGAAAATTACACACTCATTTTGACATAAAACTGAATAAATAACGTCATGATTTTTTTAGAATTCATTAGCCAACTATCAAACTAACAATGTAGAATTCAACGATACCTTTTGTAGCAAAATTGTATTCACGGAAAAAAAACGTTTTCTTAAAATTTTGTGTTTGAAAATGATACACAAAATGTGAAATTGAGAAGCAATTCCAGAAAATATATGAATTAACGGGTTCTACACAGTAAATATAAAAAACTTATAATAAAAATCGGACAAAAGCTTCAAGTAGCTACGTGATATTAAGGGGTTAACAGCAGTGTTAGAAACGTTGGGTGTTTGAACGTTAGCCAACGCTTGCGTTGGCCGTTAGGAAAACTTGAGCGTTGGCTACCGCTTACGTTGGGCGTTAGGAAAACTTGAGCGTTGGCTACCGCTTACGTTGGGCGTTGGGAAATTTTGGACCGTTGGTCAACGCTTGCGCACAATTGGGTCGTTTTGGTACTATCATAGCCAAAAATTACAATTTCGGGCGACCAACTAATATTTTAGGGGTAACCAGCTTAGCCGAGCCAAAAAAAAATTGTTAGCTTAAAAGCCGAGTCAAAAATGAGCCAATCTTGGTGGTAAAAATGATAAAAGACTCCAAATCAAAATTCTGGGAACTATTAAAATGAACCTCTCACTACCTTACAAGTAACTGAATTTTGAAATTTTGAATATTTGGTCGATTACAAAAGTAGTCATTCTGATACTAGTAGTCAGAGTCTGACAATTTTTAAAACAACATTTCAAGCTAAATAACAATTAGAATTTGCGTGTTTAGATTTTGTCTTTGACATGGTGGTGCAATTTAACCGATCAAAAAACGTATCATTTTCACGAGTTAATATCTTTATTTGAGTAACCAAAGTCGAATACCTCCCACGGAGATTTATTTTCGCCATGTTTTACATACGGTATGTAACATACCGATAACAGTTTATAAAAAAATAACCACAAGTAAGAAATTCACTAGTTGCTCACGCGTTAACTACAATTGTTTTTTCATTATTATCTTAACTCCCAAGAGGTCACCTCTTTTCGTCGATATAAGGTATAAAGAGGCCCCGCTCAGCGAAACGAACCACCCCAACTTTATGAAATAATAAGAATGGCGGTGTTTCCGATAATTTTCGCTAACCGAAAACTTCTATAAAACGTCGGTTAAAATTTCCGGTTTCTTTCATTTCCGGTTTATTCGACATCAGTCAACACCATGGTCAGGGCTCGGCACAACTGGCTCTTTTTTTGGCTCGGCTCGGCTCGGGTTTTGAGCGAAGAAATTTTTTTTGGCTCGGTTTGGCTCGTTCTAGCTCAAAAGTTCCCTGGCTTGGCTTGGATCGCTCAAGCTCAAAATTTTTCTGGCTTGGCTCGGCTCGGCTCGTTCTAACTCGGCTCGGCTCAGGCCTTCTTGAAATTTCCTTGGCTCGGCTCGGCTCGCTACCATTAAAATTTTCGTTGGCCCGAGCCGAGCCAAATTGTACTTTTTGCCTCTGAGCGAGCCAAAGTGAGCCAATTGTGCCGAGCCCTGACCATGGTGACCTTAGTTTTATTAGAAGCCGCTTCAGAGAAAAAAGTGGAGCCCTGTAGAGTCTACAGTAAAATTTTATTGACGCGTGGGAACAAAAAAAAATATTTCCGGCAAAAAGAAGCATTTAATATTATAGCGTATATGATATACGCTGCCGGTCTACGAAAGCTAACGCCCCTAAATTTAACAAAACGACCGGAAGTTAACATCTAAATTCATGGAACTTAACAGTCGGTTCGCGTCATATTTTCCAGTTTTAGTTGACGCACTGTCTACTAAAGTTAATAAAATTCATGTTTTTCCTCGTCGTTTTGTTAACCTCCGTCGACAGGTGGTGTATGATAAATGGTATAGCCAGGGCTCGGCACATTTGGATTTCGGCATATGGCTTGGCTTAAAAAATCTAAGCTAAGCCAATTTTTTCGGGGTTCAAAAAAAGCCAAGCTGAGCCAAGCCAATTTTTCGGGGTTCAAAAAAAGACAAGATAAGCCAAGCCATTTTTTTCGGGGTTAAAAAAGCCAAGCTAAGCCAAGTCAATTTTTTGGGGGTCAAAAATGCCAAGCTAAACCAATGAAAATGCCTGGCTTTGCCGAGCCCTGGATATAGCCTATATCTTATAGTTTTTGATAGTCACATGAATTATATTGTTTATATTGATTTTTTCGAAATTCTTCACAACTGTCGACAATTGTAATCTACGTTATAAATCCCATATTATATTTGTCCACATATTACCAACCATAAAGTCATTAATTCATTACTGTCAAAAAATCAACAACAAAAAAAGCTTGACCAAAAACTGTCAGCGAAATTCTTCACAGGAGGGTACAGTTGGGCGATAATGGCCATATTGCCCTAATCCGGCGTTTGTGTGTGTTANTCCTGAACCGAATGAGCATACTCTCGAAAGCTCTCCGACCACCCTTGGACACTTTTTGGTCGATTTGACCACAAAACCACAAATTCACAAACGGTTAACCGGATTACGTACGAGGTTCATTTTTTGCAGGCTAATGGACCGTTGACTACTCAACATTTTTGAAAAAATATGACAGAAAAAAAAAATGTGCGTGATAACTATTAATTTCAAATAACCTCTTTTTTGAGGTTTCCGAGCTCCAATAAATGACTAATTAATATTCATTACGGAAATAAAATTTATATTTTTATTTGCTCTCCGATTTTGTAATCGGTTTTTCTATGTTGGTTTTCACTGCTGTTACATTTAATAAAATAAAACATCAATAAACACGCGTTTTATATGCCAATTCGGACAATCTTCCGCAATATGTGTTTGAAGGTTAAAGCTCAATAAGCTATTTCGACATAAATTGTAATTGTTTACAATGAGACTTTTCAGAATTTTCTGGACGGAAAAAAATAGAATTCTCTGAAACTCACATATATGTTGCAGTTTGATGAGTAGATTACGTTGGTGAAATAAAAATTTGAGTTACAGAGAATTCTATTTTTTCCGTCCAGAAAAGTGTGAAAAGTCTAAATATGTAGTTGTACACTAAATAGAAGAATAAATGATAAAATTTACTTTAAGCATTCAAAAACAAATAATGCTAGTTCAGTACACTAATCAAAAAGTGTTTGTGCCAAAACTGCAATTAAAAAAATGATTTTAATATTTTCCATCAGTTTTGGACAACGTTCATCATGTCAGTTGTTGCTCACAGTCCAGAAATCTTTAAGTTTTTTTCACATTTTTGACCCATGGAGTCTCATTTTCACAAACATTTTACTTTATGCCCTAACCCATTGAATTTCAGTAAAAATAATATTTGGACGTGATAAAGTTATTGCTTCGTATACCCGTCGGGAGTTCAGCCTCGGCGCTCTGGCAGTTATTGTCCATCCGGATTATTCCGGGTTAAAGAAAATCTGGACAACCGACGATTTTATGGAAAGTTTTACCAACGATATTTGTCTGATTAAGACAAAATCAATTTCAAAAACTGCGCAAAAAACCGGCGCATGTTCGGATTGCCTCGGTTCCGTTTGTTTGCCAACAGCTACGGGTTTCAACTTTTGGCTTTGAAAATCACGAAAAAAAATTACATAGAAAGTTTTGGAGAAAACAAAATTATTCGTAAAAAAATACTTGACCCTTTAACTTAACCCTTTAAAGTGCCACCTGAGCATGGACGATATTGTTGGATAGCCGGATATGGAAGACCAAATACAAAAACTCAATTTTCGGAAAAGTTGCAAGAAGCTGGCGTCAATATTTTTGACAAAAATTATTGCCAAGCTAAAAGTCAAGAATTTAAAAATAATCCTAAAAATATAAACGGATTTTTATAATAATGTTAATAAATTATTATCTTGTCAAGATTTTGGTGGGTTACAGGCAGTACATTTGCATAATTAACTCTCAGGGGAAAGTAGTTTGGGAACCCGTAGGGGGAAAATGTGTGTATAGATACACGCACTTAAAAAATTCACTTTAATTCAAAAAAACTGGTAAAGCCAAGTTATAGAACTGGTCAAACTACGTCGATCTGACTATTCAAAAATTGATTTGGGCAACCAGGGCCCCTAGAGAGCTGTTTGAAATCTCCAACCAACGCAAAAAAACCGTCAATCGAATTTTCTCGAAAAGTTGAGGGGGGGTCAGCAATATCCGTTTTGCCCTACGGGGCCTCCATATGCCTTAAATCGACGAAAATAACAAGTTGCGTGTCTATATACACGCACTTCCCCCTGGGAGGTAATAATAGGATCTTTTTAATTCGGTTTAGTCACTATGGTTCACTTGAGTATGAATCTCAATTTTGTGCCGGCGTGCCCGATTTTGACGGAGACGGCCTGATCGACGGTGGACGAGACGCCTGTACAGGGGACTCGGGTGGACCACTTATCTGTAATGATAACAATATGGCCACTGTTTATGGAATCGTATCCTGGGGTCAAGGTTGTGCCAGAAGAGGGCGACCGGGAGTTTACACAAATATTTTCATCATGCGCGATTGGATAACGGATACAATGCGTGTGAATTAATTCCCAGGGAAGATCAAGAACCTGAAATATTGTCGAAAAAGTCTCTGTGTCTTCAAGTAGACGGCTTGTCCCTTGAGAGTTAACCATCAGCCACCTTTTCGTGTCGATTCGAGACATAAACCTGTTTCATGTTGTTATTATTATTACATGACGCAAATATTGTGTCTAGTTGTTTGAACATATTTTACAATATTTTGTACATTTTGTATTTTTTTTTAATGAAAAATAAAATCTAATTTGAAAATTTCAAGTTTGAAATAACACACCCACTGCACGATTACTGGTCTAATTTTGCTATGATAAACCAGCCAGATAACTGCACAAGCAGAAATAGCCGGTTCGTGACAGACCGGATAACTGCGTAGGGGGTGTATCGTGAAAAACTAATCCCGTTTAGGGTTTAATGTCAAAACTACGGCAACAATTTTATTACATATTAAACAGAAGTGACCGGTTGATAAAATTAAATTAATTGAAGAGTGTTTTTTTTCGGAAAAAGTTCCACTGAATCTAAGCTGGAATAGTATTCATTGAAGGTGCTCAAAGTGAGGGTCATTTTAAATCATCGTTTAAATCATCTTCCGAATCGACGATATCAATTTCAACATCGAGATCATCCGTATGGTCGGACATGTTTTTTGTATCCTCTTGTTGCCGCAATCTAAAAAAATCAAAATTTGAATTTTTTTTTTAAGTTTTAAGCACTTTTTTGTGACGTTTAGGTAATTAAAAAAATCGTGCCATTTTATATGGTACGTAATCATATAGCCTACTTTGTTTTAAAATCGATTAAGGCTGAATTTGGGTCGCAATTAGCGAAATAAAAAAAAGAGGCGGCCTTGGAAGAGGTAGACGTATTTTTCAATACGCGAACATTTAATTTGGTTCACCTCTATCCAATAACGTTAATGTAAAATGAGATGACCTGTTCTATGGCGGCCTCTTTTTTTCAATACTTGCGACCCAAATCCAGCCTTAATCGATGTTATGTATGTGCCGTATGGCGGCTCTCAGACTGTAAGGCTTTGAACAATTTTCCTATCATTTATAACGCTATTCTGTTGTCACCATTACAGTCTGAGCGCCGCCATACGGTAGTAGTTAGATATTAAATGTCATTTTCATATATGTGTGACCAGGGCTCGGGCTGTCAGCCGCTCAGTTGTCTTGAACTGGCCCGTCGAGCCGAACAATGAAATAAACTGGCCTGGCCTGGCTTGGCCTGGCCTCTTGAGCTCAAAAATAAACATGTCAAATTGCTACGGCCAGACCACTTTGTTTGGCCAAAATAGCCGCCCAGAACGGCTATTTGTCTTGTGGTTTTTCTCGATTAACACTCGATCTAACTCAAAATCAAAATAATTAATACAAAAAATATCAAAACGGGTGTATTTAAAAAAAAAAGTCGATTTTTACCTATGTTTAGCAGCAGCGGCCCGATCCCGCTGTCGTCGATTTTTGAACCAGTTTCCCACTTGCGTCGGTGTTAGTGCAGTTGCTTCAGCCAGTTCGCGTTTTTTCGCCGGATTCGGGTACGGATCTTTCAGGTATGCTTCCCGTAAAACCGATCGAGTCCTTTCTTTGAAGCAATGTGATTTCTGTTCCCCATCCCAAATCGTTCCCGGAAACGGGTATTTCTTACGAACGCGATATTTATCAACTAAACAGATTCACTGAAATAAGGGTTGTTTCAGGTGTTAACAACAAAGTTCTAAACACCGTATAGACTGCACTTATTTAATTACCGTATGGGGACGCTCTGACGGTGACGTCATAATAGCGTTACAAATCATAAGAAAAATTGCTCAAAGCCCCAGAGCCAGAGAGTCCCTATGCAGTATATACACAGGATGCGCCGTTAACTGACTGAAAAACAATTTCAAAAACTAGCCGGTTAACGGGTCAATGCGTAGTCGTTTAATAGATAATGGTATCTCTAAAAAAACTTTAGTCTAAAAGTGGCCGGTTAACCGGTTATGGTCGGATAACAGATGGCCGGTTAAAAGCGCATCCTACTGGGTGAGATAATATAGATGCTAAACCGTTTTTTTTGGTGACTTATATTCACTCAGCGCACTCGCGAACCAAAAACGGCTTAGCATCTATATTACCTCAGCCTGTATGTTTGCTGTCCCTAGGCTCTTTTCGACTTTTAAAGGATATTTTTTCTGCTCTCTATGTATTCAAATGGGAAAATCCAACCCTACTTTGGCACAATAATATTTTTCTGGGGAATAAGGACTCTTATTGCACCCAACCTTTTTCAAGGTACACTTATTTGGAAAACCCCTGTACAATAGTTATTTCTTACCTGGACCAAGCGCTCGACCTCGTGATGACTCAGCTTCATTATAATGTGCTTCTAACCATAAAGCTTGTAGTTTTGCATGATGGACCGATGTAAATCGTCTTGACTCAATTAACCCATACAATTCACGATAATTCGACTAAATATTATTTATTAACTATTATTTAATATATTCCTAATTATAAGATGTTTTTAATTATAAAGGCGTTTAAAAGTGGTACAGGGGCCCAAAAGTAAGGGCCACCTTTTTCGATTTTCAAAAGTGCCAAAAGATGGCCCTTACTTTGAGAAAGCGGATGTCTTTTTTTATTTGGAATTTTTAAAAATGGTGGTCCTGAAAACGTTTTCTGACACTTTTTGGAGAAGGGTCTCCAGATAGTTCATTTTCTTACTTTTGATATTATTTTTTTTTATTCAAAACTTGCAAATCGAAATTACCATACTGGTTACTTTTTCAGACTATCAGACAAAAAAAAACCCAATTTGCCAAAGTACGGGCCACCTCACATGTCTGATATGGGACCAAAGTCCTTTTGTTGACCCTATTTTGAGCAAAAAATAAGTTTTGAGAAATGATGGTCCTTTTTTTGAGACATTTTTCGTTTTTTTCTCAAAAAAATTAGTCATTTGGCCTTTACTTTGAGAAAAAAATAAGTTTTGAAAATAAAAATGTCAAAAGATGGTCCTTACTTTGGGTAGTGGCCCTTAATTTGGGTGAGCGGCCCTTACTTCGGGGGCCCTTACTTTGGGGCCCCCTGTATAGCCCTAGTTCCCGAAATGGGTGATATTTTTTAGATTAAATTTTGATCAGACAGTATAATACAATTTGTGTAGTCTACTTTTTATTTCATAAAAACTCGCCCTTCTAGTTTTATGTCGTACCTGATGATATGCAACTACAGCTCGTGCTCTCAATAATGCCTCATTTTTTGATAGTGCTTCTAAAACTGTTGGTAAAGCTGGTAACGACCACAGAAACTGGGCTAGTCGATCGATGTCGCCACATTCTTCCAATGAGGTACACGCCGATACTATTTGTTGAATCGCTAACTAAAATTGAGAAATTAGTTCGTTTTCTGTAAAATATTTACAAAGATAAATTTTGCAATTTTTTTTTTTGAAAGAGTTTAAAAAAAGAGTCACTGCAAATCAGTGATAACAAGTGTATTATTTCCCAATCACACCAAAATCACATTTTTGTCGGTTTTGCCAATCACAGCGTGATTTTCGCGTTATTGTGATTAAAACGTTTGTGATGTATGTGATTTTGTATTACAAGCTTGATTAGATTTTCCCCCTAATAACATTTTTTTTCGATCCCTGAGTGAGTTTGTGAATTTGATTTCCATTCTATCCCTTTTTGCAAAAAAAAAAAACACAATAAAGATTACAAATTTAAATCCGTCCGTGTTTACACCGTTATTCATTTTTCAGGCATGCACACCATACGCCGTTAACCGGCCATTCAAAATTTTCAATAACTGGCCGGTTAACGGGTTTTCGCCGGGTTAACAGGTCGTTAAATAATGTTATCTCTGAAAAAAGTGGCCCGTTAACCGGTTTTCGCCGATTAAAAGCTCATCCTGTGTATATACTCTATTCTAGATAAAGATTCCCGATTTTAGGAAACGATACCCTATTGACACGAGGCTGCTGTAACAATTTATTTTGTTATAAAAAATATATTAAGACTCACATTATGTCCGGCAAATGAATAAAAGGGCAGTTGAAATGGTCTCACAGCGGCCAAAATGGTGCCCAAATTGCGTATACTCTCTATGCGTTGTTTCTCGTTTTGATTGTTTGAGGCGATTATGCGATTAATATCATGCAAACCAAATGCACTATTTGACCCGACACTCGCAGAATCCGTCACCGGCGACGGTGAACTTGTGGCCTCATTCTCCATGTTTTTTTATGTGATTTTTTTTGTGATTTTATTCGTATTTATCTATAGTTCACTTTGATTTTGTTTTTTTTTCTTGTTTGTCAAATAATCGTGTTTGCAGCAAAATAAACTGAAAAAGGGGGATTTATTTTTTGATAAATAGATTTTTGCGCTCAGCGCCATCGAACTTCAACACGCCACATTCAACACCAGGAAAGACTTGTCATCACAGATCTACATGCTGATTTTCGGTTCATGCCTTGTACTAATCCATCAAAGACTTCTCCCTGCTTTCTAATTTACAGTCCCCAACCCAAATAAGATACAGAAAGAGGTAATCAATGACCAAATAAGATAGATATTTTCCAAAAAGTCCAATCACCTCCCAAGTAAGTCCCCTGTATACCGGAATTTGACTTTCGTCTTATGTTAACTCGCAGAGGGAAGTGTGTGCATATGGCACCAACTAAGTTGGTATCATGTATTTTTGGTCGAAAGTATAATAGGCTGAAAGGTCAAAATGGATAAAAGAGAATTCGACGCAAAATTGCGTCGAATTCTGAGTTATTCCGTTTCCACTTTCGACCAGCGAAATATTAACGTGTATATATATGACAATATTTGGTAAAAATTTGCGTCGAATTCGGTTTTATTCCATTTACACTTTCGACATTTTATACTTTCGACCTCTTATACGTTCGACCAAAACTTCATGATACCAATTTAGTCGGTGCCGTGCATATATGCACACGACTTGGTTTTTCGTCGATTTAAGTCATAAGGAGGCCCCGTAGGGCAGAATTTGTATTGCTGACCGGGTCAGCCTGACCCCTCTCAACTTTTGGAGAAAATTCCATTGGCGGTATTTTTTTTGCGTAGGTTGGATATTTCAAACCAAATCAATTTGTTAATTGTCAGATCGACGTAGTTAGACGAGCTCTACAACTTGGTTTTACCAGTTTTACAAGAATTTTTGCGAAATATTTGTGAATTTCTTGTGCATACGTGCACACAATTTCCCTATGGGTTATCAAAAAGTCCTTCCCCCTGAGAGTTAACTTTTTTAAGTACAGCTCCTCAAACTACAAGTCTGTAGAATGACTCATGATTCTTGGGCAAGATAACATTTTAACTCACAGAAAACTGAATAAATAACGCCATGATTTTTTTTTTCAGACTTCAGTCGCCAACTATCAAACTAACAATGTAGAATTCAACGATACCTCTTGTAGCAAAATTGTATTCACGGAAAAACCGTTTTCTTCTAAATTTGTGTTTGAAAGTGATACACAAAATATGAAATTGAGAAGCAATTCCAGAAAATATATGAATTTACGGGTTCTACACAGTAAATATAAAAACTTATAATAAAAATCGGACAAAACAAAATCTGATAATGACGAAAAGATACATTTTAAGGACCAGTCATAAGAGCTATATAATATAAAAAACGTTTTGCTTTTGAATAGTTCTGAAGGTTACAAAAAGCGTTTTTCTAATGCGGTAATTTTGTAAACAACATGACTGACCGGTCCTTAATTTGTTTTTATCAAACTTTGTTGAGAGCCTCAAGTTGCTACGTGATATTAAGGGGTTAACAGGGCTCGGCACAATTGGGTCGTTTTGGCTCTCTGATAGCCAAAAATAGCAATTTCGGGCGACCAACGAATATTAGCTTAGGTCAGCCAAAAAATTTTAAAAGAAGAGTCAAAAATGAGCCAATCTGGGGGACAAAAATAGTTCGTACAAGTAACTGAATTTTGAAATTTTGAATATTTCGTCGATTACAAAAGTAGTCACTTTGATAGTCAGAGTCTGACAATTTTTAAAACAGCATTTCCAGCTAAATAACAATTAGAATTTGCGCGTTTAGATTTTGTCTTTGACATGGTGGTGCAATTTAACCGATCAAAAAACGTATCATTTTCACGAGTTGATGTCGTGATCTCAGTAACCAAACCCGAATACCTCCCACGGAGATTCACTTTCGTCCTATTTTACATGCCGATAATAGTTTATAAAAAATAACCAGCAGTAAAAATTTTCATCATTTTCTCACGCGTTAACTACAATGTTTCCCATAATTTTCGCTAACCGAAAATTTTTATAAACCGTCGGTTAAAATTTCCGGTTTCTTTGATTTCCGTTTTTTTAATTTTGTTACAACTTGGCAGGATAGCGTATATGATATACACTGCCGGTCTACGGAAGATAACGCCCCTAAACTTAACAAAATGACCGGAAGTTAACAGTCGGTTCGCGTCATATTTTCCAGTTTTAGTTGACGCACTGTCTACTAAAGTTAACCGAATTCCTAGAAGTTAATAAAATTCATGGAAGTTAACACTTTTTTTCCTCGTCGTTTTGTTAATTTCCGTCGACAGGTGGTGTATGATAAATGATATAGCCAGGGCTCGACTCGTTTGGATTTTGGCACATGGCTTGGTTTAAAAATCTAAGCCAAGCCAAGCCAATTTTTTCGGGGTTCAAAAAAAGCCAAGATAAGCCAAGCCATTTTTTTCGGGGTTCAAAAAAGCCAAGCTAAGCCAAGCCAATTTTTTGGGGGTCAAAAACGCCAAGCTAAACCAATGAAAATGCCTGGCTTTGCCGATCCCTGGATATAGCCTATATCTTATAGTTTCTGATATTCACATGAATTATATTGTTAATATTGATTTTTTCGAAATTCTTCACAACTGTCGACAATTGTAATCTACGTTATAAATCCCATATTATATTTGTCCACATATTACCAACCATAAAGTCATTAATTCATTACTGTCAAAAAATCAACAACAAAAAAAGCTTGACCAAAAACTGTCAGCGAAATTCTTCACAGGAGGGTACAGTTGGGCGATAATGGCCATATTGCCCTAATCCGGCGTTTGTGTGTGTTACTACTCTAGCAAAAAAATAATAATTTATCCTGTAAAAAAGCGTGTGTGCNAAAATCTAAGCTAAGCCAATTTTTTCGGGGTTCAAAAAAAGCCAAGCTGAGCCAAGCCAATTTTTCGGGGTTCAAAAAAAGACAAGATAAGCCAAGCCATTTTTTTCGGGGTTAAAAAAGCCAAGCTAAGCCAAGTCAATTTTTTGGGGGTCAAAAATGCCAAGCTAAACCAATGAAAATGCCTGGCTTTGCCGAGCCCTGGATATAGCCTATATCTTATAGTTTTTGATAGTCACATGAATTATATTGTTTATATTGATTTTTTCGAAATTCTTCACAACTGTCGACAATTGTAATCTACGTTATAAATCCCATATTATATTTGTCCACATATTACCAACCATAAAGTCATTAATTCATTACTGTCAAAAAATCAACAACAAAAAAAGCGGGACCAAAAACTGTCAGCGAAATTCTTCACAGGAGGGTACAGTTGGGCGATAATGGCCATATTGCCCTAATCCGGCGTTTGTGTGTGTTACTACTCTAGCAAAAAAATAATAATTTATCCTGTAAAAAAGCGTGTGTGCCTAAAAGATATAAAGATTGATGGCTTCAATCGGATATTTGTCGGTTTCATTTGACGTCTATATTCGTATGAGTTGTTAAATTGTTTTCATCCCCCCCTTCTTTTTTCACTTAGTGTGTGCCTTGCGTCACTATTTTTTCTTGCCACACTTCTGATCCGACATTGACACATTTTTTTATCTTTTGATTTTTAGGCACAAGGCTAATTAAGCTACCAAAATGCCTGTTTTCGTGATTGTCGGCTTTTAAATCCGGAGACAAGAAAGCAACTGTTTTTTCTTTTTCTTTATTCAAACAAACCAAATAACTATTAAAAAGGCATTGCGCTGAATCGATATAGTGTCTTCTACCGGATTAATACTTTTTTTTTCTGTGCGCCTTACATTCTATTAACGCCTTGTGATAATCAATCTTATTCAATATTTCATACAAATGATTTTAACGGTCAAAATCCAGGATAATCGGGACATCAAAAACAGAAAGCAAAACTGTACATTTACATATGTCGGAAATGCTTTTAGACGGATCGAGCCTGAAAGTGACGCCTGGGACGATTAGTGACTGGAGAGGGGAACATTATTTTAGCTAAGGCTTCCACGGGGACCTTTTCGAAACTTCAGAATGGCAAAATATTCACTTGAGCAAAATATTCACTTGGGCAAAATATTCCCTTGGGTAATATCAGACTTTCGTAACATAATAAAATATTTTCCCAATTTCCAGATTTTTCCCCTCTCCCCCCCCCCTCACTTGAGGAATGTTTGCAACTTGAGCAACATTGCCCAAATTTCAAATATTGCCCAAGTTCATGGTTTTGCTTTAAGCATTTAATAAATTCCCTCTTTAGTCCGAATTCCAGATTTTGCCGAAGTTCCCCTTTCAGTAGGTCAAAATCTTGGACAAAGCTTTTTTAGACTGCAAATACGCTAAAAGCTAAAAAACGCTAAGGTTATTTTTTTTTTTCAAAAACTTTTCTGAAACTTAATGATTTTATACTTGCATAATTTCATAAGAATTACGTAATATGATATTACGTAATTCTTATGAAATTATGCAATATGATATTACGTAATTCTTATGAAATTATGCAAGTATAAAATCATTAAGTTTCAGAAAAGTTTTTGAAAAAAACATCCTTAGTTGTTCGTTTTCGAGCTATTACTAATATTACTAATATCTCTAAAACTGTACAAAACTTTTTATTTGGTTATGATTGCGCAATTTCATAAACATGACGTAATAACTACATGGAGGTTCAAAACTGTACATTTTTTTTGAAACTTACGCAATTTCATAAAAATTACGCAACAACTCAAAAGAAATTGAGTTTTTAAACTCGCTATCTTACCAGTCCAATGGGATGCCAGTTGTTCGCGGCAATTGATAAAGTAAATATATTTGCTTTGTTCATTCATGCTTAACTCTTGACGAAAAAAATCAGTGGCCGTTTTAATTTAAATTAAATGGGAATATCAAGTTGATTATAGCGAGTCGAGCCAATACTAAACTCAGCATAATCGACATTGATCCTTCTCAACTTTGCCCAGTCGTTTAAGATTGATCACTATAACTTACACTTATTTCATATAAAGTGTTAAAATCAGACTCATAGAAATAATTATAAAAAAACGCTTAAATAAAGACTCCGTTTTAACCTACTGTTTAAAATGATCCCTTTAATCTCTGATTAACTCCAACGACACCCAGTAAACTATATAGTGCCGTGAGCACCCATTAAACCGGGATAAACACCAATTACTATACATACGTATTAAGTAGTACCGTACTACTAGTACTACTACTCAGCGTTTAATATGAATTTCCGCCGTTTTTTTTAGTATTTTCTAGATAGCCAAACTCGAGTTATTTTCCGCACGTCAAAAACTCGCGCCATCTAGAAAAAGCGGGAGAAAAGATGGCGGAAATTCATGTGAACCACCAAGTAGTACATATGAGGTATCACGTATATAACCGAGCTCATTACTCATAGACACTTCCAATAGTGTGCGCAAACAAAAAACATAAATTAAAAAAAAATTATAGGACTTTTCTAAAATTATTCTGGAAATTGATGCTTTGTTTTTGCATAATTTCATAAATATTACGTAATAACCTCAAAAACCTGTTCAAAATTTGTTTTCCAAACATTATTCTTAAACTTATAAGTTTATACTTTAATAATGATCATTAATAATGATAGCTAATTTATACTTCAATTCTCAAAAATTACGTAATAACTCAAGAAACTTATCTCGAGACCCCTGTATAAATGTCCATGAGCGGCTTGCGCTAAGAGAGTGTGCGCGAACAAAAGCCCTGAATGTAAAATAAATAAATTTTCGTTTTGTATTTTTTTTTGTGTTTCTCGATTTGATCGTCATCAATCGTATGCACCGGATGTATTGGGTAACGTATTGTCCGTGGCAGTGAAACGTCAAACACATTACACCTTCTCAAATATAAATCTTCTTAAAAACCGCAAAACAACTCAATCGGGCGATCTGCAAATGGATTAGAGCTTGAATTTAGGAGGAAGTGGAATTTATCATGCTGTATTACATTTTTCGTAACTATTCCATTTGAAAACCATTCAATTTCATCTTCCAAGTAAAGGCACGTCAAGGCTGGTAAAGCCAAGTTGTAGAGCTCGTCAAACTACGTCGATCTGACTAAATTGCCACCAGAGCCGCCTAGAGAGCTGTTTGAAATCTCCAACCTACGCAAATATATCGTTAATATAATTTTTCCGAAACGTTGAGAGGGGTCAGCAATGCTCGTTTCGCCCTACGGGGCCTCCATATGCCTTAAATCGACGAAAAAAAAGTCGTGTATTTATATACACGCACTTCCCCCTGGGAGTTAATAATACGAAGCCTAACCTTACTTAGCAGCCTACTGTAAAAGGAATTTTATGAACAAAATGGTTCATTAACACAAATCAAGAGTTAGTATTTTTCTTATTTTATAAATAAGGTGCTAATTTATTGAATATTGCCGATAATTCATTAGCTTGCCATGGCGAGTCGTACAAGAGTTAAAATTATCATTTTGTACATATCACTTGATAATATCAAAAATATTTTGACCTTATTTATCTGTTGATTTAACAAAAAAAAAATGTAGAGAATGGCGGCACAACATGGTCCATATGGCGGTTTTAATTTTTTTTGTAAAAGAATAATGTGTTTGCGGTCCGATTAAGCCAACGAATAGGAGTTCAAACAGGAGTTAAATATATTGCAGATGCCTTGGAAGACTTTCCATTATGATATGGGCTCTGTTGCGTTATTTTTACATTTAAGACCATAGCTTTTTAGGTAATCCCCACGCAGCTTAACTCCGCAACGCAACAAAATAATAAATAACACAATGAGGAATATCATAGACACATAATGCACGGAAAGTATGGTGTGATCGTTATAACATACATCTGGTAAATACAAACGCGAACATGGGTTTAAAACGTCAATAATACCTGATTCTGTGGGCTTTTTTGCGCTTTTAATATCGTAAGCTCAATTAGGCACAATTTAATTACAGTTGTGGATGCGACAAAATAATACTTTTTCCTGGCCAAAAACCGTACTGGAAAAATCGCAACGTTTTCTGTGATGTTTTTTTAATTGTTTAACTCTCAGGGGAAGGAGTTTTTGGGGACCCGTAGGGGGAAAATGTGTGTATATAAACACGCACTTAGAAAATTCACAATAATTCGCAATAATTCAAAAAAACTGGTACAGCCAAGTTGTAGAGCTCGTCAAACTACGTCGATCTGACTATTAAGAAATTGATTTGGGCCACCAGGGCTCCCCAGAGAGCTGTTTGAACTCTCAAACCTACGTAAAAACACCGTATTTTCTCGAAAAGTTGAGGGGGGGTTAGCAAGACCCGTTTTGCCCTACGGGGCCTCCATATGCCTTAAATCGACGAAAAAANTAAATACAAACGCGAACATGGGTTTAAAACGTCAATAATACCTGATTCTGTGGGCTTTTTTGCGCTTTTAATATCGTAAGCTCAATTAGGCCCAATTTAATTACAGTTGTGGATGCGACAAAATAATACTTTTTTGCTCGCCAAAAACCTTGAAGAGTGTGCGCAAACAAAAACCCTGAATGTAAAAATATATATATAACTCAAAAACGCGAAAAATGACTATTCAAAAACTATTCTGGAAATTGTTCCGTTATTTTTGCATAATTTCATAAACATTACGTAATAACCTCAAAACTGCTAAAAAAATTTTCCAAAAATATTAAGAATAATTTTAATAAAAACAGGATGCGCCTTTAACCGGGCACTTTTGGAGGAAAGTTTTTTGTCAGAAACATTATTTAACCACTATGCATTGAGACCTTAACCGGCCAGTTTTTGAAAAAAAATTAGTGTCAGGTTAACGGCGCATCTTGTGTATATATTCTCCCTTCAAAACGTCAATAATATCTTATTATGTGGGCTTTTTTCACTTTTAATATCGTAAGCTCAATTAGGCCCAATTTAGTTACAAAATAACACTTTTTCCCGGCCAAAACCATCCTTGCAAAATTTTTTGACTTGGTCAAGCCTGGATTTTTTTCCCTCTGAGAAAATTCGGCTTAGCTTGGCTTTTTCTCATAGTCAAACCAAGCCTCGTGCTGAAATACATTCGTGACGAGCCCTATCGCATACAGTATGGGGTAAAATAACGTGCTTCTCGTTTTACCACATTTTGTACTCTAATAGGGTCAAAAACTAGAAAAGCGAGAAGCGCGTTAAAATTGAACCCAAAATTGAGAACCCAAAATAACGGAGTAACACCTAGGGTCCCGATTTTTTTTTCAAAAATTGTTACTCCGTTTCATGGCTGTTACTCCGTTCCGAAAACCTGAATTTTCAAAGTTTTTGAGTAGAACACTTGTTAAGATAACTGATTAGGTGTATATAAAAGATAATATGCTACAAAATACGGTAAAATGGTGATGTTGAGTTGCAAGCAAATCGACGTACCGTCCTTAATTTACTAATAAAATTGGATTTTAATACTCCGTTGCCTAATTCTAGGGTTACCCCAAAAACTCCAAAAAGTGTTACTCCGTTACCGAATCAACTGTACCAATTTCAGCTTGCTTTTATGAATGTGTTAAAGTTTGAATTTTTTCGGCTTAATAAAACAGTTTTGGCAATATAATATTTGGTGAAATCTAGACGGCAGTGATGTCAAAATTGAAACCGAAATAGGAAATAGCGATACGAAAATTTCAACAAGAATCCGTATAGCTTTCCGTATAAAGATATAGCGATCGTCTTGATTGATCGCGACAAGTCATTGCCCCCCTTTTTCGGTAAAAATATATATCAATGATAAGAATAAGGACTAGCAATATGATACGATTTTGTGGCATCCATCATTAACTGCCTATTTGCTTGGAATAACTTTTGTGCAATATTTTGCAAGTGACAAAGCGCCACCTTCTGACCGGATATTTTCAAATGAAATTCGACATGTCTTGCTGGTCAAAGCCACAAGTAATGGGAGCGCTTCAATTGGTACTGAATTTTTTTTGGTACCGAAGCTTCTTTTGGTACTAAAGCTTCTTTTGGTACTGAGCCCGTATCAAAAAAAGCATTGGTACCAAAAGAAGTTTTAATACCAAACGAAGGATTGGTACCAAAAGAAGCTTCAGTACCAAAAGAAGCTCCAGTACAAAAAGAAGTTTTAGTACCAAAAGAAGCCTTTGTACCAAAAGAAGCTTTAGTACCAAAAGAGCATTGGTACCAAAAGAAGCTTCAGTACCAAAAGAAGCCAGTACCAAAAGGACAAAATTGTTAAATTTTACTTCTTAATTTTACTCCACAAGTAGTTACATACATTTCTGTACTTTGAAAGCAATAAAAGGAAATAATAATACATAGGTGAGCTACACCCCCTCACCAGGTATTTTAACAGCAGCTACCTTAACAAAATTGGGTTATCTTACCACTTTCCGGACCAAAACGTATCACGATATCCAATTATATTCAGCAAAACAGTTGTTAAGATAACTGGTTAGGTGGCGTAGTTCGTTACCGGTAACTTGAAAATTGTCCTCACTTCCATTTCAGCATGGTCGCCTACGCACTGCGCAGCTAGCTTGCATTAAAAAAATACTGCCGCAAGATAACTGCCCGAATGGTACAGAAACTTATGTACTTTCGGCTTACGAGATTTTTGAAAATTACATTTTTTTGCAAAAAAAAAAAATTACTCAGTCTTCGAATTTTAAAAGAAAGAAATTTTGAATTAATCAGGTATTGTACTTCTGAAAACACCTAATTACTAGTACAGTCCCCCACCCAAATAGGTAACACCCAAATAGGTAACGAAATGACGTAATTACCCAAATAGGTAACGATTATTTTTTCAAAGTCCAACTACCCAAATAGGTAACACTTGTTTTTTCTAATATCATTTCTCTCAAAAAAAGTTTTAACAAATTTAAAGACGAGATCTTTGAAATGTTCAGTCTTTATACGTATAAATCGAGAACAGAATTTCTCATTGGGGCTTCATATTTACTTTTATCCTGTCGAAAAAAATGAAATACAAAAACACATTCAGATAATACAACATTTTTTTTTGGAAAATAATAAATATTTTTTTTATTCAAGACCCACACTAAAATGGGTTTTCCATTCTCGATACATACAAGGTACTACTATGTATATACAATATCAAAAAGGCCATTTTTTAGGCTCAGAAAACCCAACTACCCAAATAGGTAACGATTACCCAAATAGGTAACGATTTTTTCAGAAGGAAATCGTTACCTATTTGGGTGGGGGACTGTAATTAATAATTTATCAATATGAAAATAACGTTTTTGTTAGCTAGTGCGTGGGTTGAAAAACTGTTAACTTAGTAAGTGTTAACTTATAGAGTGTTACCGTTATGCTTCAGGTGGTAAAAATGCGAATATCGACAAACGTTATGCAAAACATTATTGTCTTTTGCAACAAATAAATTATTTGAAATAATGACGCCGATCTTATCGGGCAAAAGTGGCCCTTACTTGATGGAACCCTTCTTAGAAAAAAAAATATTTTCCTGAAATTTGTATAATCCGTTTTCCATGCGAGTAACTTTATTACACGAATTGAAATTGCTATGAACCATAGCCTAACAACAAACTGAAGACAGATGAGAGAAAAAAAATAATGTAACAGCGAAATATGTACAGTATGAATTATTAATTTTGTGCGATTTTTTTTTGTATTTACAAACTTAAAGTTCTTCAATTGCCTCGGAATCATCGTCGCCGTCGCCAACAATGTCGAGATCGTCGAATTCGGAGTCGGAAGATCGGTCGGACGGGTCGGAGGGATCGGTACGGGACCCACATGAGTCGTTGGGGGTTAAATCATATGGGGTAAACAATTTGAACTTTTTCGCCGGCGAGACTTCGGCATTCGAGCTGCTCGATGATGTCGGGGAACCGTGCAGGGCCAATTTATCGTCGGATGTTTCTTCTGGTCTTCTAGAAAACAAAAATTTTAATAATTATTGTAAAAAAATATAAATAAAAAAATAATAAGGTTGGTTTAGAGTGAATTTGATCAATATGAACAAAAAAATTCGAATTGCATAATTCATAGTGCACGACGTTCATTGGCTAACACGATAATTACACAAGGTGCGCGGTTATCTTTCACAAAAACATTAAAAAAAATAGTGGAACATATTGGCTCGAGCCGGAAAAAATGAAACATAACGGCGTAGGGCTTACGATATAAAGATATGTATAAAATTTGTAATTTATTTTGTCGAGAAACTCAGTCGTAATATGTTTGAAAATATTATGACTTGCAGAATATTGATCGAATATTGACCAAAAATGTCTGAACTGATTCTAGTCTATGTTAAATATGATATTCATATCTTCAAATTAATTAAATTGAACAGTCCTATGACTATAATTTTTATCAAATCTTAAAATTTCATTGAATTTTTGGCCCCAATCAGAAAACAATCATTGATAGGAAAAACGTAATTATGAATTTACGCTGATTATTCGGACCAAAAAACCATGCCAACTTTCGCCAGCAAATGTTCCCAAAAAAACGTTAATTTAATTTTACAAAAAATGTGCATTAGTCGTTTTTTCGCCATATTTACCTGTTTTTGGCAGCTGCTGCGCGATCCCGCTGGCGTCTATTTTTGAACCAATTTCCAACCTGGGTCGGCGTTAAATTGGTCTTCTCGGCCAATTCCCGTTTTTTCGCCGGATTTGGATACGGATCTTGAAGGTAAGCCTCCCGAAGGACATTTCGGGTACGCTCTTTAAAACAATGTGATTTTTGTTCGCCATCCCAAATTGTTCGCGGCAGCGGGTACTTTTTGCGAATGCGGTACTTGTCAACTGGGCCCAACGAGCGGCCCCGGGTCGTTTCGGCCTCGCCATAATGAGCCTCAAGCCAAAGCTCTTGGAGTTTTACATGATGTTCTTTTGAAAATCGTCGAGATTCAATTATGCGGTACATTTCGCGGAAATTTCCCTAAAAAAAGTATGTTAAATTTATGAATTAATTATTCTCTAGAATTTGAAACTTTTTCGTTGGACAAGATATACCGTGTGTCCGCGCTCAAAGTGTCGCGGTTTAAGTACTTTGAAGCGGTTTTTCATCATCGCGACATTTTAAACGCAGACACACGGTATTATTTTTAATTTATTAAATAAAAAAAAAGGTTTTGTTAAATTTGAAAATAAAGTTAGATTGTGCTCTTTTGGGACACTATAAAGCCATTAATCCTGATATTAAAGCCTCATAATCTAGATATCACAATCATGTGTTTTCTACAAATTGCGTTTTAAAATTTATGAAAAGGCTAGCTTGAACGAGCAGTACTTTTAAGTACTGGCTTTTGAGGCATATCAAAGCTATAAAGAGATATAAAATTAAAAAAATTACCTGGTGAAATGCAACAACCGATCGCGCTCGTAATAATATCTCATTGTTTGCCAAAGCATCCAAAATTACAGGTAGTGCCGGCAAACTCCACAAAAACCGGGCAAGTCGGTCAATATCGCCCGATTCCTCCAAAACCTTGCAAACTGAGGCCACTTGAGCCGGGGGAAAAGCCAACATGGGTAATGCCGGGTGAAGTCCAAACATTTTGTTTTCCTCTGATATTTTTTGTGTGGCAAATTATAAAAAAATGTGTCAAACTCTTGTTTTGTTTTCTGATAAAAAATAAATTGTTATTTTAACAAGTGTATATTTTTATTGGTAATTTGTTATTAATAATTTGGCTAGTGAGGGGAATTGGATTTTATAATCCGGACGTGCGCCGGTGCGCTATGCAGAA
>SCLG01000287.1:53733-110906 GCA_004367875.1 Oikopleura albicans | reverse complement strand
CAATTTGTACTGACTTTCAGTTCCCATAAAGTACTCATAATCAGTTGTTGTTTTTTCATCTGAATTTTATATTTATGTTAGATTTTGTTTAATAAAAGGGCATTTGACAGAGTGGTTCCACAACAAGGTCATTTACCGTATGCTAGAGCTCAGACGGTGGGGTTTTCAGCAATCTTCATGTAATTTTTATGACAGAACCTCATTTGAGCGAATACGGCAAATGGCAAAATCTGAAAAAGGCGAAATCAGAAAATCGCGAAAAACTGAGACGAGTAAAATTCGGGCATTTTTTCCTCATTTAATTACGGCACTTAATGGTGCATTCAAATTAAGGCACTTAAAACGTGGACAAAATAATGGCCCATTTGAAGGCTTTAAATCAAATTTATCACGTGACAGGGTGAACTAGAGCCAAAAATGCATTAGCTCATTACAATCAACTTTTAAATTTTACGTCGAATGGCCAAATTACTTTTTTTCCAAAAATTTTGGTTATGGCTTATTTTTTTCTCTCTTAGCAAAAAAACCCAAAAATAAATTTTGTTTGGCAAAAATAAAAACTTTTTTAGACTAGGCCCTTTTTTAATTTGCCTTTTTTAGGGTTCGCCCTTTTCCTTATTCGTCCCGAGCCATTTTTAACGCTATTTCGACATCACCGCGACAATCTGAGCTCATGCACACGGTATAGGAAGGTCATATTATATGACTCATTGTGCGAGCCATATAATGAGATTTTAAACAATTTCGAATTCAAACTTTGGATATGACATTTCGAAACGGATTTTCAAATTTTGTCAATTTTGGACAATTATTTGTTTAACATTTACCATGTATTTTTACAGGTCATCTTAAAAGGTTTTTGGGAAAGCTTATTTTGTAAATTAATTATGAAAAGTTTACAAAATATTTGTTAAACATATTTTTAAACGAGTTATTGGAGAAGTTTTTTTGATAAAACACAAGAAAACTATCATTTTTTGTACACAGGACTGTATTTTATTATTTTCGATTACTTTCGACTGATTCCAAGCCACTTGACGCAATTTGTTTTGTTTAGGAAATTAATGTGTCAATTTGCCGTCAACATTCAGTTCCCATAAAATAATCGGTGCCAAATAAAAATGTAAAAGTTTTCATTTTACAAATAGTTTATACGTTATCTTGATCGTGCGAGATCTAATTCACATGACGCGTTTTTTAATCGAATAAATACGGTAAAAAATTCTGGACACCCTAACAGGTGCCTGAAAACAGTGCAATAGATTTGCTCTAAATACGGCTTATTAGAAATTGCAGCTTCTTTCTTACTTCAGGAATTCCGATTAAAAAAGTAATAAAAAACGTTTTAATTCATGGTTTTTATTTTGTTAAAAAAATCAGTAATTTTTACTAAACATTGTGTAAAAATATACAGGGTGGTCCGAAAATAAGGCTTGCGTTCGTGGTTAAAAACCGACCCTTATTTGGCGAACCCATTAAGCTATTTTAATGATATAACATCATTGATATTACTGTGCGTAATTATTATTTGTTAGGTTATATACACCGCNCTGAAACGTTCTTGAACTATTCTCCCTGAATGAGTGGAGAGAGAGACGGTCATTTGAAAAAAAATTGTACGAAAAGTTCGTTTTCGGAAAATTTTTTGGACGAAAAGCGTGTTAGATGAAAAATACTTTGGACGAAAGAAAAATAGTTTGAAAACAAATTTGGTTCAATAATAAGTTGCCAAAAAATTATTTATTTAAAAAATAACAACGACGAAAAACTAGTTGGTCGAAAAACTATTTTTCGAGTTTGGACGAAAAGTTACAAATACGAAAAGATCCAAGGACGAAAAGCTCTGGCACCAAGGTTTTCGGGAAACTTATTGTTAAAAATTTCGGCCAGATAAAGGAACGAGCGGAAATTTTGGTCAGATAACGGCGCAGGGGAGTGTATTCGATTTTTATAAATTTTATGATTAAATCTGATTTTAAGATTGATTAATACAATTTAAATTAATAATATCAATAAACGGATAAAAAACTAATAAAAATGTTAAAATCAGCTACCCTCATTTGACGCTATAATATATTTTTCTAAAAACGACCCTTGTTTGACGTCCCCGACCCTTATTTGGTGAAAACGGCCCTTATTTGGTTGAAAATGGTTTTTATTTGAGAGCCTTTATTTGGCAATCCCCTGTATGTCGGTTATAAAGTCATTTCGATCACAGTTGATTTTTTTATTAAAATTTTCCATAATAATTCTTAAACCCTCCAGAATGCAAATTTTTCAATCTTCATTAATTGATTCCGTATCATGGCGGTTAAGAAATACTGTGACGCCATTTCCGATAAAATTTAGTATTTCAAAAACCACAAAAGGATTTTACCATCGCAACAGGCTGCGGTCACTTGCCATCGATAAGGCATTGAAACTATTCATCAGGAAAGAAATTATGATCATTTGTGTCCAAAAAAGCTAAAAATTACGAAAAAAAAACGAAAAGATGTTGGATCCAGATTGAGCCCCCCATTGCGGTCGTTTGGTACATTCAAAATGTACCGTCAATTTTTAAAAGGTACATTTATACCGTGTACACGCGCTCCTTACAAGCCTAGTCACATCGTTTTTGGTCGCGGTTACATTTTACTCTATCCGCTTTTATATTAGTTTTCTTATGAGGAACAATGTCAGTTTTTGGGATTTAATGTTAGGGTGTTCCAAATAAAGCCAGCCTCCAAAATTGACCTTCTTTGCCGAATAGCTCATTTTTGTACTAACACGTAAAGTTGAATAAAACGAGGGAATTTAAATTTTTCTTTCAATTTTTAATACAATTTTTTTAATACAATTTTTCATACAATTTTATCTTTAAATTTATAAAAAAATTTTTAATACAATTTTTAATACAATTTTATTTTTTAATTTATAACAATTTTTTTTTTAATTTAATTTTTAACAATTTTTTTTTATTTATTTAATTTATAACAATTTTTTTTTAATTAAAAAAATTTTTAAATTTGAAACAATTTTTTTTCTGATAAATTTATAACAATTTTTTTTAATTAAAAAAATTTTTAAATTTGTAACAATTTTTTTTCTGATTTTTTTTTCTTGCAATTATTGAGAAAAAAAAATCTTTTGAGTTTTTAGGAATTTTTTTTTTTAATCTTTTACAATTTTTTTTTCAATTTTTACAAACAATTTTTTTTTTAATTTTCACGAATTTTTTTTTTCTTCTATTTTTTAAACACAAAAATTTGACTCCGAAGAGTTAGTTAACGAGAACAATTTTTAGTCGAAGATAAATCCAAGAAATAAATCCAAGAAATTTTTTTGATGCAAGCGTTTTTCTGAAAATTTCACGAAAAAACTCATTCTCCGAAATATGTTTTTTGGTTTAATACACAAGAGAAACTACAATTTCATCAAAATTATCCCAAAAAACTTTTTCTCCCAAAAACTGAGATTCTCCGAAAACGTTCCAATAAAATGTTAAAATTAAAAAAAAATCTGTGAAAATGCAAAGTTAAGTCGATTTTTTTTATTTTCACGGTACGATATTATCGTAAGAAAAAAATTCTGCGAAGAGAATAGGGTAAATTTTAAAAATTCACCCTATTCTCTTCGCAGAATTTTTTTCTTATATCTTGTAAATTAACTCGCAAGGTTCATACTTTCACCGAGAAAAAAAAAACTTCCCGCCTTGACGTGTTTTTTGGCGTGTAAACTCATATTAGTCTAGTTCCATATAACACACTACAGTCCGGAAACCGCAAAATGATATGAGATGAAAACTACATGGTAAAATGTAAAAACTACTTTTTGCTTCCGAAAATATTGATAATAAGTTGCGAAGAATTGACAGAACCCCAAAATACCTAGAATAAAGTATTCAAGCATTAATAAAAATTTTTCGATTTTTCATACAAGAGGTAGCTGACAAACTTTTTGAAAAGTGTCCCAAAATCGGATGTCCCGAAATTGAACTACCCCCTGTAATAAAAAAATGTTTTCAACTCCAAGGTCTTACTGTTTGTGAGGCTAAACTTAGCGAATAAGAAAAAAGTGTCGTGTTAAGCCTCAATTTCCTACAACATAATAAATTCAACAGAAATTCCATATTGGGAAGAAATTCTCCATTTTTGGCCAATTATATTTTTTTAACTTTCCCAAATTATCAATTTTAAGTTTTTGGGGACGGAATTCCGTGATTCGAATCTTAAAAAATTGCCAGACAATTTCTTGTAACCCGTAATTAAATTATATCCTTCTCATTGTCTCCAGTAATATTGACACCTGTTTGCTACCAAACGTACAGCCTGTACAGTACAGGTGCCGAAACAATTTACAGTATTTTTTAATTGTATTTGGGATTCATTAATTTTTATTTTTGGTTGATTTTTCGACATGTTCGACATGTTCGACATGTTCGCAATATTTTTACTAAATAACCGCGGTTTAAAAATACTAGTACATGTATTTCCCGGGTGAAATTCGAAATAGAATGATTTAAAAAATCAACCTACGCAAAAATTTCGATTTCAACATATTCCTTATATTTTCCAGAAATAAGGTTGTTAATATAATTCTTATAACATTATTTCCATGGGTAATCGAGCACGGTGCATCAGATTTTTGAGGTAAGAATAGCCATACATTCACCAATTAAATAAAAATCACTAAAAAACACTATTTTTTTACATTTTTTTACTTTCTTTATAAAATTCGATGAAATTAAGTGAAATTTCACCTTAGACAGTGAATAAATCAACCAGTTAACTCTCAGGGGAAAAGATTTTTTGGGAACCCGTAGGAGGAAATGTGTGTATATAAACACACACTTAAAAAAATCACAATAATTCGCAATAATCCAAAAAAAAACTGTTAAAACTAAGTTGTAGAGCTCGTTAAACTACGTCGATTTGACTATTCAGAAATTGATTTGGGCCACCAGGGCCCCCTAGAGAGCTGTTTGAAATCTCCAACCTACGCAAAAAAAAATACCGTCAATGTAATTTTTTCGAAAAGTTGAGGGGGTCTACAATACCCGTTTTTCCATATGCCTTAAATCGACGAAAAAAAAGTTGTGTGTCTATATACAGGCACTTCCCCTGGGAGTTAACGAAATAACAAAAAACGCCATTATTAAATTCCATTTTCAAACAGACATAGACAGAAAAAAACTTAAGGATGGGCCTGACCCTACTCAAGTCCGCTTACTGTTGAGGCTGCTTACTCTGTTAGATTATGGTTTTTCAAAGACTGCTGTAAACTGGGTTTCCTACAATTTGTTTCCTGTGATTATTGCGTGGGTGATTGCACAAGATTTAAATTGTCAAAAAAATACAATCTTATCACAACATTCAGTACATAATGATGCGTAAAAACCAATTGACGATTAAACCTTCTTCAAACAGTGCGGGTTCGATTAAGTTCTTAATGATAATGTTCCTTAATGTTCGTTTTCAATTTCAAAGCGGCGCGGCCTTTTTTTCTGCATCATTTGATAAACACCGAAATTAAGCCCCAAGATAAGTTTTATTTGATTTGCATCAATGAGCCCTTCATACTACACTACTTTCACGCCGAAGAAAGTTTTTGGTGATAATGATCAGAAGGTTAGATAATTAGCGAAACCGAATTAAAGCTAAATCTGACTACTTTCAGAGCAAAAAAGTACTCCTTATCAAGGTATCCCAAAATTTTAGTTAACTCTCAGGGGGAAAGACTTTTTAATTAACCGTAGGGGAAAACAGTGTGCACGTATGCACACACTTAAAAATTCACAGTAATTCGCAATAATTCTGGTAAAACTCGTAAAACCAAGTTGTAGAGCTCGTCAAACTACGTCGATCTGACTATTCAAAAATTGATTTGGGCCACCAGGGCCCCTAGAGAGCTGTTTGAAATATCCAACCTACGCAAGAAAATTCTGCCAATGGAATTTTCCCGAAAAGTTGAGGGGGGGTCAGCAATACCAATTAAACCCTCCGGGGCCTCCTTATGCCTTAAATCGACGAAAAACCAAGTCGTGTGCATATATGCACACACTTCCCCTGCGAGTTAAAAAGTTAAAATACATCCCCTATGCAGTTATCGGGTAGGTTGGCCCGCCCGTGCTGTTATTGGGCAGGTTCTTCTCAAACAAACTTTATTATTTTCCGCCTCCGCCATGCGCAGTTATCGGGCAGGTTTTTTGTTGCAAAACCCGCCCGATAACTGCGCATAGGGTGTAGTTAAAATTAAGAAGTAAAAAAATAAGTAGACTCTTATTCAATAGGGTTATTCAATGTGGGGTAAAATACATGTGCTGTGAGAATTCCGACAAAAAAATATTTCCAATTTGAGGTCAATTTATTCTCGTAAAAGTTGACTTCACCCGTCTAGCGTCGATTTTTCATACTTTTTTAGTCACGTTTTGGGCACACGTTTTGGGCATTTTAGAGCGATTCATACGAATTTTCGCGAGTTTTCACCTAGAAGTTAAGATTCATTTACAATTTCAATGCGGATTCAAGGCGGATTCAAGGCGGATTAGCTGAAAATTTTTCCTGAAAGTTCCGGCTGAATAAAAGAACCAGTCGGAATTCCAGCCAGATAACTAGGTGTCAGATAATGGCGCAGGGGATATACTTATCTGAAACGTTTTAGTCATGAAATTTGACAAGAAATAATTTTTTTTTAATTATTAATAATATTAAAAATTATTAATAATATATCATCGTTTTTTCACACAATTTTTGGTATTTTAGAGTAATACAGGCTAAATTGTACGAGTTTCTCTTTGGGAGTTAATGGTAGTTTACAATTTCAANGGATCCAGATTGAGCCCCCATTGCGGTCGTTTGGTACATTCAAAATGTACCGTCAATTTTTAAAAGGTACATTTATACCGTGTACCCG
Organism: Oikopleura albicans; assembly: GCA_004367875.1. NCBI lineage: Eukaryota > Metazoa > Chordata > Appendicularia > Copelata > Oikopleuridae > Oikopleura > Oikopleura albicans. Next base: position 104,012 of record SCLG01000287.1, on the reverse strand, counting down.
CGCTCCTTACAAGCCTAGTCACATCGTTTTTGGTCGCGGTTACATTTTACTCTATCCGCTTTTATATTAGTTTTTTTATGAGGAACAATGTCAGTTTTTGGGATTTAATGCTAGGGTGTCCCAAATAGAGCCAGCCCTCAAAATTGCCCTTGTTTGCCGAATCGCTCACTTTTTTGTACAAAGACGTCAAATAACGAACTTTGAAATTCAAAGTCTTATTATAAAACAAAGAAATTTAAAATTTTCACAATTTTTAAGAATTTTTTTCTTTTAATTTAAAACAATTTTTTTTTTTTAGTTTATTATTTTTAAATTAATTTTTTTCTTTTTTCTTTCAATTTTTAAGAAAAAAATATTTTTTTTTTATTTTAAGAAAAAATCATTTTATTTTTTTTACGATTTCCAATAAAAAAAAAATTAAAATTATATTTTTAGAAAAATTATCTTTTTCTTAGTCTAAAATTAATCATAATCAAACAGCACCATGGTAAAAGGCTATTCCAAGAATTTTTTTTTACAATTTCATCAAAATTATCCCAAAAAAACTTTTTCTCCCAAAACTGAAATTCTCCAAAAACGTTCTCTTCGAATAATTTTTTTCGAATAACTTTTTCCCGAAAAGCCGGGCCAAGAAAATCTTAAAACAAATTCTGAAAATACAAAGTTAAGTCGAATTTTCCTTTTCACGGTACGATAAAATTTACCCTAATCGCAGTTTTTTTTTTCTTATATCTTATAACTCAACTCGCAAGGTTCATACTTTCACCCAGAAAAAAAACTTCCCGCCTTGACGTGTTTTTTGGCGTGTAAACTCATATTAGTCTAGTTTCATATAACACACTACAGTCCGGATACCGCAAAATGATATGAGATCGAAACTACATGGTAAAATGTAAAAACTACTTTTTGCTTCCGAAAATATTGATAATAAATTGCGAAGAATTGACAGAACCCCAAAATACCTAGAATAAAGTACTCAAGCATTAATCAAAGTTTTTCGATTTTTCATACAAAAGGTAGCCGAATTCCGGGCTTTGTCCCGGTCTTTGTCCCGGAATCGGACTTTTGTCTCATTTTATCACTAAAACCGACCCGAAAAAAATTTTGTGTCCCGCAATTAGACATTGTTTTTTGAAAAGTGTCCCAGAATTGGATGTCCCGAAATTGAACTACCCCCTGTAATAAAAAAAAATTTTCAACTCAAAGCTCTTACTGTTTGTGAGGCTAAACCTAGCGAATAAGAAAAAAAGTGTCGCGTTAATTCTCAATTTCCTACAACATAATAAATTCAACAGAAAGTGCATATTGGGAAAAAATTTTCCATTTTTGGCCAATTATATTTTTTTTAGCTTTCGCAAATTATCAATTTTAAGTTTTTGGGGACGGAATTCCGTGATTCGAATCTTAAAAATTTGCCAGACAATTTCTTGTAACCCGTAATTAAATTATATCCTTCTCATTGTCTCCAGTAATATTGACACCTGTTTGATACTAAACTTACAGCCTGTACAGTACAGGTGCTGAAACAACTTACAGTATTTTTAATTGTATTTGGGATTCATTAATTTTTATTTTTGGTCGATTTTTCGACATGTGAATGTTGGCAATACTTTTATGAAATAACCGCGGTTTAAAAATACTAGTACATGTATTTCCCGGGTAAAATTCGAAATAGAATGATTTAACAAATCAACCTACGCAAAAAATTTTTGCTAAGTTGTAGAGCTCGTTAAACTTCGTCGATCTGACTATTCAGAAATTTATTTGGTCCACCAGGGCCCCCTAGACAGCTGTTTGAAATCTCCAACCTACGCAAAAATACCGTCAATGTAATTTTTTCGAAAAGTTGAGGGGGGTCAGCAATACCCGTTTTCTATGAGCCTTAAATCGACGAAAAAAAGTTGTGTGTCTATATACAGGCACTTCCCCTGGGAGTTAACGAAAGAACAAAAAACGCCATTTTAAATGCCATTTTTAAACAGTCATAGACAAAAAAAACTTAAGGATGGGCCTGACCCTACTTCAGGCAGCTTACTGCTGAGGCTGCTTACTCTGTTAGATTATCGTTTTTCAAAGACTGCTGTAAACTGGGTTTCCTACAATTTGTTTCCTGTGATTATTGCGTGGGTGATTGCACAAGATTTAAATTGTCAAAAAATACAATCTTATCATAACATTCAGTACATAATGATGCGTAAAAACCAATTGACGATTAAACCTTCTTCAAACAGTGCGGGTTCGATTAAGTTCTTAATGATAATGTTCCTTAATGTTCGTTTTCAATTTCAAAGCGGCGCGGCCTTTTTTTTCTGCATCATTTGATAAACACCGAAATTAAGCCCCAAGATAAGTTTTATTTGATTTGCATCAATGAGCCCTTCATACTACACTACTTTCACGCCGAAGAAAGGGGCGATTTTTTGGTGATAATGATCAGAAGGTTAGATAATTAGCGAAACCGAATTAAAGCTTAATCTGACTACTTTCAGAGCAAAAAAGTACTCCGTATCAAGGTATCCCAAAATTTTTAGTTAACTCTCAGGGGGAAAGACTTTTTAATAAACCGTAGGGGGAAACTGTGTGCACGTATGCACACACTTAAAAATTCACAGTAATTCGCAATAATTCTGGTAAAACTGGTAAAACCAAGTTGTAGAGCTCGTCAAACTACGTCGATCTGACTATTCAGAAATTGATTTGGGCCACCAGGGCCCCCTAGAGAGCTGTTTTAAATATCCAACCTACGCAAAAAATACCGCCAATGGAATTTTCTCGAAAAGTTGAGGGGGGTCAGCAATACCAATTTTACCCTCTGGGGCCTCCTTATAACTTAAATCGACGAAAAACCAAGTCGTGTGCATATATGCACACACTTCCCCCTGCAAGTTAAAAAGTTAAAATACATCCCCCATGCAGTTATCGGGTAGGTTGGCCCGCCCGTGCTGTTATTGGGCCGGTTCTTCTCAAACAAACTTTATTATTTTCCGCCTCCGCCATGCGCAGTTATCGGGCAGGTTTTTTGTAGTTAAAATTAAGAAGTGAAAAAATAAGTAGACTCTTATTCAATAGGATTATTCAATGTGGGGCAAAATACATGTGCTGTTAGAATTCTGACAAAAAAATATTTCCAATTTTAGGTCAATTTATTCTCGTAAAAGTTGATGTTACCCGTCTACCGTCGAGTTTTTTTACTTTTTTTAGTCGTCCAACACGTTTTTGGCATTTTAGAGCGATTCATACGAATTTTCGTGAGTTTTCACCTAGGAGTTAAGATTCATTGACAATTTCAATGCACGGATTCAAGGTTCATTAGCTGAGAACATTTTCCTGAAAGTTCCGGCTAGATGAAAGAACGAGTCGGAATTCCGGCCAGACAACTGGGTGTCAGATAACGCCGCGCAGGGAATATACTTATCTGAAACGTTTTAGTCATGAAATTTGACAAGACATAATTTTTAATATTTTATTGTTTTTTTCACACAGTTTTAGGTATTTTAGAGTAATACAGGCTAAATTGTATAAGTTTTTCTTTGGGAGTTAATGCTCGTTTACAATTTCAAAGCGGGCGGCTTTTTTCTGCATCATTTGATAAACACCGAAATTAAGCTCCATGATAACTTTTATTTGATTTTCATCAAGGGGTTTTCCATACTCCATTACTTTCACGCCGAAGAAGGCGCGTTTTTCATGATAATGATCAGAAGGTTACATAATTGGCGAAATTTTACGGATGTTCGGCGATATAATAATCTTAACACGTCGCTTGTTCGCCTTTGTTATTTGAAAAAATGTATTTATTCAGCGGTGGATTAACTTTGTTCAAATAATTTTTGCTATGATGTTATATTTTTTTAGTTTATTGATGTTTTAATTGTCAATTAACAAAATCCCAAATTTTTTCCGAAAAATTTAAATTTTCCAATTTGACTGAGTGATGCCATATTCATGTGTTAACCCTCAAACATGATATGACTGCATAATAATTACAGAGGGGCCGCCAAGTAAGGGCCGGTTTCCTGTTTTGAAAAACCGTCCCTTACTTGACGACTGGTGTCCCTTACTTGGCTTCAAAAAAATTTTTCCAAAAAAAACTTTCCTTACTTGGCGGCCCCGGCCCTTACTTGAGAAACTGTCCCGTACTTGGCGGCCCCTCTGGATGTTTTTCACAAAAGTTGGAATTCAAAACCCAGATTTCTTACGGTATTTTGACATATGAAAAAGGAAACAAAACCCTTTATATCTTTTTTTTTGTTAAATTATGTCGTAATTTTTGACGAGAATAAACAAAACTTAATAAGATTTGTTTGCGCCGCTAAAAATGACAAAAATGATCCCTGGAAGTTAAACATACCATTTTTCACTTTTTAGCTCAGGCGAAAAATAGCTTTTGTAAATAGCCCCTTCGTTTACACCACATGCGCCGTTATGTAGCCGAAATGTTTGCCAAAACATTTTGTTACGTTATAATGGCAAGATAACGGCGCAGTCATTATACATGTATAAAGATAGGGTTTTCTGGAAAATTATTGCTCAAAGTTCCTGTCAGATAAAGGAACAAGCGGGATTTCCGGCCAGATAACGGATGACCAGAAAACGGCGCATGGGGTGCATAGAAAAAAGCATCAGGCACACATTTCAAAATTTATAACAATAATTTATTCATCATTTTTTTCTAGAAATTTACTAGAACCCGTTCAAGACGTGTACAGGGTGAGGTAATATAGATGCTAAGCCGTTTTTTGGTGACAGCGCACACGCGAACCAAAAACGGCTTAGCATCTATATTACCTCACCCTGTATGAACTTTTTATATTATCTGAAACTCGTAATTTTATAATTTTTGCAAAGCGGAAAAAAAACATAGTTTTCCTGAGAATCTTCCTGTGACCTGAAAAGAACCACGTCTGAGTGACAATGTGACATACCGTGTGGTCCGGATCACGTCCAAATCGAGCAACGACAGATCTTTCGTATATTCACAACAACTCAATCGAATCGCTTATAGAAATGACAAAAAAATATGAAAAAAAAAATCGTGAATTTCCGCTGAATCTTATTTATTTCGTGCCGATACTTTAATATGAAAAGAAATGACAGGATAGGGGCATCAATACGATTGAAACAAGTGACTTTGAAAAAGACCGTTACCAAAAATATGAGTATTTTTACAAAAAAAAACTTCAAACAGACGCTATTTGCCAAGTTTAAAATAGTAACGAAAAAACGGAAATTACGCTTTATTGTCATGATCGGGCGTAGCATGCTTCATGACTATACACAAATCTTCTGACGTCATTTCCACTTTATTTTTCCAGCTTGATTTAGGGGGGGGTCTCACATTTAATGACATTAAATTAAGGAACAGGATTCATGTCACGAAAAATTTTACCCAAAAAGATCCAAATTAGCCTCACTTCGGCAATATTTGGAGCTTGAGCAAAGTTGAATTTTCCCGACGTTAGGGCTTTCCAAGCTGAGGTGAAAAAAATTTTGCTCAAGTTGCTTTTTTGCCCAAGTTCCAAATTTAGCCCAAGTTTCAAATTNTCCGCTGAATCTTATTTATTGCGTGCCGATACTTTAATATGAAAAGAAATGACAGGATAGGGGCATCAATACGATTGAAACAAGTGACTTTGAAAAAAGACCGTTACCAAAAAATATGAGTATTTTTACAAAAAAAAGCTTCAAACAGACGCTATTTTCCAAGTTTAAAATAGTAACGAAAAAAAACGGAAATTACGCTTTATTGTCATGATCGGGCGTAACATGCTTCATGACTATACACAAATCTTCTGACGTCATTTCCACTTTATTTTTCCAGCTTGATATAGTGGGGTCTCATATTTAAGGACATCAAATTAAGGAACAGAATTCATGTCACGTCAAACTTTCACCCAAAAAGATTCAAATTAGCCTCACTTCGACAAAATTTGGAGCTTGAGCAAAGTTGAATTTTGCTCAAGTTGCCTTTTTGCTCAAGTTCCAAATTTTGCTCAAGTTACCTTTTTGCCCAAGTTACAAAATTTTGCCCAAGTGTCAAATGTCGCCGAAATTCTCCTTTCACTTCAGCAAAATTTTGCTCAAGTTGCCTTTTTGCCCAAGTTCCAAATTTCGCTCAAATGTCAAATTTTGCCCAAGTTCCCCTTTCACTTCAGCAAAATTTTGCTCAAGTTGCCTTTTTGCCCAAGTTCCAAATTTTGCCAAAGTTTCAAATTTTGCCCAAGTTCCCCTTTCACTTCAGCAAAATTTACATCTTGGGCAACATTTCTTTCGATTGATTATGCTAAATTTTATAGGGATTTCTACCTTAATAAAAGCTTTTTTTCGCAAAAAAGCTCTAAAAATGAACACTTTGGGAACATTCACCTCAATAAGGATTCTTTTCAAGAACCAAAATCGTTTTTAATGGAAGTAAGACCCGTAGTAATTTGGTACCCATTAATTAACGCGACAAACTAGTAGCCACAAATTCACCTTAAAATATATTATGAAAACAAGGAAAAGAAAATGTGGAAAATTACTCAAACCCCGATTGCCTTAAGCACGTCGATCTCAGCCAACACATACGGTACAAAAATATCTTGCCAACTTTTACTAGCAGACAGTCAATACTTGTAGCCCACAGGAGTTGTGTGGTCATACGGTATTAGCAGGTGTTATAAATCCCACTATTAATACACTAATATTTGTGTTACGTGTAATATTAAGACCTTAATTAGTGTTAAACATTTATCAACAAAAGTCACAATGAGGTTGAAAGGAACAACAAAAGTATTTAAAACAAAGTCTTAAGGTACTCTAATAGGCCGGATTAACCCACAACGGGCACAATTTGAGGACCTCATCCAATTTTAAAAATTTGCGAAAGTGTAACCGTGTCAATTTTATGCAAGGTTAATTCAGTCAGGTGTATTATTGTTACCAATTTCGTCACAGCATGGATTTAATATGGCTTAATTTGTTCGTAATGAGATATGCGTTGAGACACAAACAAAAAATTTTTAAATTAAAAAAAAAAAGTTAAAATGCGTACGAGTGTTGGCTTTCGACTCAAGCCATGCCGAGTTAATACCCTTTTGTAACTATTATTATACGAGCGCAAAATCGACCATTTGGCAATCATTTTTGCACGAGTGATTATAAATGACTTGACGCCTATTAATTTTTGAGAAAACACAAGTTGCTAATTATAACCAAAACATTTTACGTTAATTTGACGTCAGCATGACATTGTATAGAAAAATAACGAAACGAACTTGAATTTCGTATTCTACTCAGCGTTTTGCATGAATTTCCGCCGTTTTTTTCGTGTTTTCTAGATAGCCAAACTCGAGTTTTTCCGCACGTGAAAAACTCGAATATAGCCATCTATAAAATGCGTAAGGAAAGACGGCGGAAATTCATGTGAAACGCTGAGTACACTGGTTATTTGTAGATTTTTTTGGAACCTTTTTTCTAGAATTAAAGAAAATTTACACATTCCGAGCTCTAAATGTCTGGAACACCCGATTCCGGGACAGTTTTAAAGTCCAGGTCCGGGACAGTTCGACGCAAAATCGCCAAGCGTCCCTGAATTGGACTACCCCATGTATAAAATATTTGTCGGAACATAGATTGCTTTGGGCTAAAAAAAAATTGGTTTACTATTATTTTATATTCATTATTGATAACGTTATGTTGATTTTTATTGTTGTAAGTTTTTTTTATGAAATTAAACAAAAATTGAAACTTTAATGTTATAATGGCTACTTATCCACTATATTCGTGTTCAGGGGTTAATTGAATATCGAGTAGATTGAGTTTACTCCAGTTTATTGTGTTCATTTGTCGGATAACTGCGCAGGGCACTTCATAACGCGTAGGAGCACTATCCTAAATTTGTTTGAAAAAATATGAACGATAAAAGCACGAGCAGAGTTTCTATGCAAAGTTTTTTTTTGAAAACAGCCTTTAAAGTCTAGAAAAAGTAATTCTTAACTCTCAGGGGGAAGAAGTTTTTGGGAACCCGTAGGGGGAAATGCGTGTTTATATATAAGCCAAGTTGTAGAACTCGGCAAACTACGTCAATCTGATTAGTCAGAAATTGATTTGGGCCACCAGGGCCCCCTAGAGAGCTGTTTGAAATCTCCAATCTACGGAAAAAACTCGTCAATCGAATTTTCTCGAAAAGTTGAAGGGGGTCAACAATACCCGTTTTGCCCTACGGGGCCTCCATATGCCTTAAATCGACAAAAAACAAGTTGTGTGTCTATATACACGCACTTCCCCCTGGGAGTTAAATTGGTCGACCAAAAATGGTTTTTATTAAATTGGTCGAAAATTTGCTCAAGTGACCGAAATCTAAATTCAAATTTTTTTTCGACCGCATATTGAGTCCTTCTATCTGATCCCNTTAACCCTAAAACATACAGCGATAAATTAAAATATACAGTCCTCAACCATTTATCGGACGTTTTCGGTTCTCGAAAATAGCGTCCGATAAATGAGCATCGTCACAAAAGAGGTTTTTTTAGAATGACCTCATTTTGGCCAAAAAAGCGTCCGATAAATGAGTAAGCGTCCGATAAATGAGCGTCCGATAAATGGTTAAGGACTGTATTTCCTTTGAATTTTTGGAAAATCCGATACAGTTGGGGAACCGATATGGTAACGAGTGTACCCATATCGTAACGATTTACTAATATTGGAACGTTTTTATTCATATCATAACAATTTTATTTATATTCTAACAATTGTATTGATATCGTAACAATTTTACTGATATCGTAACAATTTTACCATATTGTAACAGTTTTACTATATCGTAACAACTTTACTATATCGTAACAAATTTATTATACTGTAACAATTTTACTCATGCCGTAACGATTTTATTAATTTCGTGACGATAAATGTTTATCGTAACGAATTTGCCCATACCTTAACCATTTTTGCAATATAGTAGCAAATGTAACCAAATTGCAATAATTTAACCCGCATCGTAACGGTTTCGCCCATATTATCCTCAATTTACTTATACACCGGGTGCGCAGTTATCGGGCGTCCAATTATCGGGCGGGTTTGTGTCCAGTTAACGGTCACCCTGCGCTGTTATCGGGCACCCTGTGCATTGCTCTTGAATATATATGAGTATAAATGACCACATTTCCGGCTCGTGCTGTTATCGGGCGGGTTTTTTGCATATTTTTATCTTATTCTGCTTCCGCCCTGAGCAGTTATCGGGCGCCCGATTAAGGCTTTTTTGTCGCGAAACCCGCCCGATAACTGCGCACCCGGTGTATCATAACNAATGGTTTTTGGCCGATATCATCATTTTTTGATGTCTTTTTCAACATAACGGCGTAGGGGTGTATATGATATAATTTCCTGTACTTTATAACCTGTATCCACCCCCATGTTAATACAAAAGAGCCCCGACCATTTTCGTTGTTGTGAAAAGAGTAACTTTGAATATTTTTCGCGGATTTCTTTACATAGACTTCCAACTGTGCAATTGAAATTGTTGAAAATTGTTCGTTTTAGTTCGAAGATTATATCGTTGAATAGTACACAGTTGAAATGTTGAGAATGTGTACAAGTGCCAAAGCACTCATTTTAGCTATATTAATTCGACAAAAATAGGCCCCATACAACGCTATTCAATTTGACGACAAATGGCAGTTTGATGCCAGCCATGTTGTTTTTTTTACCCCCTAACAATGGTTAGACAAATAAGCGGAAGATAATTGCCGACAATCGGGGGATCACAGTAACTTAAGCTTCGAATATATTTTTTGTTAGATGCTTAACCCCCAAACAGTAAGTTTAAACAATATCGTTACAATTTTATGAATATCGTAACTATTTTGACTATATCGTAACAATTGTAGCCACATTGTAACGATTTTAGCCATATCGTTACATTTTTTAGCAATATCGTTATGATTTTAGCTGAAGCTTCAAATATATGTTTTGTAAGATGTTTTAACCCCCAAACACTAAGATATTTTGTGTGGGATTTTTAACTCTTAAACACGAAGTTTGGATAATCGTCATAACTATTGTCTAAAACGCCCTGTTTATTGATAGGCGTTATTAAATGAGATAACAGAAACCTAGAAAAATAAATTACTCAGTCGTCTAACACAAATGAAACATTTTCTTTTCTTAACTCGTCGCCGACAACAGACATTAATTTGATGCTTGCGTTTCGAACTTGTCCATTTTTACACACAAATCACCTAATGAAATGAATTGGTTTGGAAAAGTACATTTTGAAAGCAATTTTGATTATTTTAAGTAAAAATTTGAATACAGGGGGAGCCTCAAGTAAGGGTCCCTAATTAACTCGTAAGGGCTACCTAATATTGGTGACGTAGGAATATCAAGTTGTATCGAACTTCGACTGACACGTTGCTTAAACACTTTTTTTGGGGCAGTTTGACGTGAAAATTTAGGCGAATAATTGGCTCAACTTTTTTGGGCTAAACCGAAAAAACTAGAAGCCCGAAAAAATAAAAAAAATAAATCTATTTTTTAAACAAATCAAACAAATAGATGTGTAGATTAATATTCAAATAAAGACTACTACTAAGTTGAAATTATGAGCTCATTAAAAATCGGAAGGAGCTACAGATGATGGCTTTCTATAACTTGTCAATTAACTCGTATGTGGTCGACGATAACAAAACAATGCCGAAATAAACAATTGAAATAAAACGAATTGAAGAAAATCGTTCTTAATCCTCAAAAAGAACGATCAGTGACAAATACGTCCGTTTTTAGCTTTGTTTCATGGTGGCTTTTTTTTCGGTGCTTTATTTGGCCGCTGTACTTGATCTTTTGTTCAGACGACGAAAATGTTCTCACGCTGAACCCACTATCACTTGAGTTTACCTTGGGGAGTTAACAAGGAGTTTATTTTGTTTTGGAAGCTTTGATGTCCTTTTAGGTGGTACAGGCCCTGTTCTACAGGGGATTTGCTGAATAAGGGTCGCTTGTGCTAAATAAGGTCGATAATGCTAGATAATAATTGCTTCAAAAAAGGTGCGCTTATTTTATAAGGGTCATTTTCAAAAATTGCTAACCGACCCTTAACACGCATACCCCCTGTATGTGAATGTTGGAACTTTTCCCTTGAAAAAAAATCGCAAAAAAAAATTTATAAACCGACCTTGACCCCACTCTAACCTACGTTGACCTGACCAATGGAAGAAAACTAAGAACAAATTGTCACTAAATGGGAATTATTCGGTATTTTCTCGATAAATTACATTTGTCATATTTTATAAAATGGTAGGTTTTTTCCGTAAGTGTTTCCGTAAGTGTTTCCGTAAACGTTGAGTTTTTTGAAAATTTTGTCAACTTATTATAAGCAATTCTTCATTGATATTTTTATTTTGAATTTATTTTGAAACACATTTTAGTTGAGCAATAATTTATTGTGAGTTTTTTTTTTGTACAAAATGAACAGAAATAATACATTTTACAGATTATTTCAACAGTAGATACAATACTGCGGGAGGCACCAAATAAAAATAGCAAAAATAGTATTGTACATTATAGCTATTTTAGTTTTATTTTTAATCCTAGTTAAAAAATGGCGTTTTTGGTGCACATTTTAACATTACTTTATGTTTGAGGTTTTTAGCGATGCGTGGTCAAAAATAAGGTCTTGCGTGTGAAAAATTTTGTTGGAGCCCGAAAAAAAAATTATAAATTGAAGGTTGGTTTGGTATTTACTAGATATTTGTGCTCTCTAGCGTCAAATTTTGACATAAATTGGCTTCACAAAATAACGGTTCGATAAGTTCCATTCTAGAAAAATTTAAAAACGTTTTCAACAACGCACATATTGCTTCTAAAATTCCTTACGTTAACTCTCAGGGGAAGGAGTTTTTGGGAACCCATGGGGGGGAAATGCGTGTTTATATAACCACACTTAAAAAATCACAATAATTCGCAATAATTCAAAAAAAACTGGTAAAGTTGTAGAGCTGGTCAAACTACGTCAACCTGACTATTCAGAAATTCATTCGGGCCACCAGTGCCCCCTAGAGAGCCGTTTGAAATCTCCAACCTACGCAAAAAATACCGCCAATGTAATGTTTTCGAAAAGTTGAGGGGGATCAGCAATACCCGTTTTGCCCTACGGGGCCTCCAGATGCCTTAAATCGACCAAAAAAAACAATTTGTGTGTCTATATACACGCACTTCCCCCTGGGAGTTAACAGAAAAAAAATTATATCTTTTTTGGGAAAAGTGATACGGTATAACTGATACCATTTTTGTTCGTGTCTAAAAAAGTTAAACACTCGTCAATCGTTTTGAAAAGTGGCACTTTTCGAGCTTAGTATTATATGGTATCTAAATGGGCGGGGTTCTAACAGTTAGACAGTCTGTCAACGTTTGATGATTTTGACCGTTTGATGAACTCTTTTTGAAACGGCGAAATGCGGATTAATATTAAAAACGGCTTTGTCGAACGCGATTTGGTTACCAGTCAGGTAAAAATGGAGGCAACTTACCGTACCGTGAAAGACCTCATTTTTGTTAACCACAATGTGGTTACCACATACTCGTTGGTTATGTAATTATGACAACGTCTGATTCGGCATAAAGTAATAAACAAATAATACCGAAAACTATTGATTTCAGTATAGCCCCTGGTGCCTTGAGTGCCACTTTTAAATTTCCAAAATGACGGCACTCAACGCAGTCACCCTTTTCCTCCAAAGAGACACTAAAAGTAGCAGGGGCTGTACCTTCATATGGAGAAAGATAAATGAGTCCAACTCTTAACTCTCAGGGGGAAGGAGTTTTTGGGAACCCGTAGGGGAAAATGTATATATCTAAACACACACTTAAAAAATTCACAATAATTCGCAATAATTCAAAAAATACTGGTAAAACCAAGTTGTAGAGCTCGTCTAACTACGTCCATCTGGCTATTCAGAAATTGATTTGGGCCACCAGGGCCCCCTAGAGAGCCGTCCGAAATCTCCAACCTACACAAAAAAAATACCGTCAATGTATTTTTTTCGAAAAGTTTAGGGGGTCAGCAATACCCGTTTTGCCTTATGGGGCCTCCATATGCCTTAAATCGGCGAAAAAACAAGTTGTGTGTCTATATACACGCACTTCCCTCTGGGAGTTAATTTCGAACTAATTTTCACCAAATACTGTCGGTTTTGGCGGATTCTCCTTTCTTCATAATATATGTACATCATTCAGTTTGCTCTTAGTATCAATTCAGACGGTGGCGTAATCATAAAGCATATTACAGTCAACTACCCAAGATCGTTTAAAATAACAAAAAATCATAAGAGCGGTATCACTTTGAAGTTTAACTCTCAGGGTGAACATGCAAAATGGTAAGGGGGCTTATGAACTTTGTGCAAAAAACATTATAAAACGCCAAATTTGATGTCACCGGCTGGATTTGACACAACCCTTACTTTTTTCAAATTACGTTTTTAACGCTTGTGGTTAGTGGTCTGTAATTTTTGAAATAATTTGAATCAAATAAGTGCTGCAAGTGTGCCCTGAAATCCACAATTGTAATCTAAAGCAACTTCATTGGTGACGTAATTGTCACGCTCGTCGGTGAATATATCCGTGTTGGATTGAGGGCCGCCAATCAACGCACCGTATAAAGTCCACGGATTTGGGCCCGCGGCATTGAAATCGTTCCAATCGCAAACACCCTGGGCCGGACACGAAGATGACGCATGATGAGGAGTCCGTGGGAAATTCGCACCGTACCCAATTTGATAGGATCCTTGTACATGATTCGAAATTAGTTATTTTTGAGAATTTTAGCGTTATTTTGAGTGATTTTTCAAGTAATTTGAATAACTATTTGAGAAAATATGTTANGCTCGTCGGTGAAAATATCCGTGTTGGATTGAGGGCCGCCAATCAACGCACCGTATAAAGTCCACGGATTTGGGCCCGCGGCATTGAAATCGTTCCAATCGCAAACACCCTGGGCGGGACACGAAGATGACGCATGATGAGGAGTCCGTGGGAAATTTGCACCATACCCGATTTGGTAGGACCCTTGTTTATGATTCGAAATAAGTTATTTTTGAGTTTTTTAGCGTTATTTTGAGTATTTTTCTAGTAATTTTTTGGATAACTATTTGATATTAATTTTTGAGTATTTTTTTGAGTAAGTTTTTGAGTAATTTTTTGAGTATTTTTTTGAGTAATTTTTTGGGTAACTTTTTGAGTAATTTTTTGAGTAACTTTTTGAGTAATTTTTTCAGTAACTTTTTGAGTAATTTTTTGAGTAACTTTTTGAATAACATTTTGAGTATTTTTTTGAGTAATTTTTTGAGTAATTTTATGAGTAATTTTTTGAGTAATTTTTTGAGTAATTTTTTGAGTAATTGTTTGAGTAACTTTTTGAGTTTTTTTTTGAGTAATTTTTTGTGTTACTTTTTGAGTAACTTTTTGAGTATTACTCAACTTAAAGTTTCCAGTCATTTCACCAGTAATTTTTGTTCAAAAATTGTATTTTTCTTTACAGTTATTTTTACTCAGTTTGTATATTAACAAAAAAAGTCCACAAGATTACACAATAAAAAAAAAACAAATTATTTAAAAAAATAATAATTTAAACTTCTATAGTCGGCACTGAAGTTTGCATAAATGGTTACCGCTTTTGCATCATTCTGTCAGTGATAAGCTGTACTGTGTTGCTTGTTTAGGAAAAAACTATTTTCCGTTAATGATTTTTTTTAATTCTTCTAAAAATTACGGGCTCTTTATTTTTCATAAATCGAGCCATGCCTTGTTGGCCATTTACTGTTGGATTTCCTTGTGGCCCATGACCTAGCAGATAATCTATTTGTCCCTTGGCCCAGGCGAGGTCATCTGGGGTCGATTGGAGTTTTGAACTGACCGCGAATAAAAACGCAACATTCGCGGCATGTCGAGCTGAGCCCCATTCTTGAATGAAAACCATACCACCAGCCGTTGTGGGTTTTGACTTCACCGATGTTTTGAATGCTTCAATTTTATTTTTGTACGAATCTGATCCAGTAAGCTCGTACATTAACATATTCGCACCCGCAGACTTNTTTACTGTTGGATTTCCTTGTGGCCCATGACCAAGCAGATAATCTATTTGTCCCTTGGCCCAAGCGAGATCATCTGGGGTCGACTGGAGTTTTGAACTGACCGCGAATAAAAACGCAACATTCGCGGCATGTCGAGCTGAGCCCCATTCTTGAATAAAAACCATTCCACCAGCTGTTGTGGGTTTTGACTTCACCGATGTTTTGAATGCTTCAATTTTATTTTTGTACGAATCTGATCCAGTAAGCTCGTACATTAACATATTTGCACCCGCGGACTTATCGTCCCAACTTAACGTAGAGTTATCAATTTTTTGATGGGATGCCCTTAAAGGGGTTAAATGAATTAGCGAAGATCATTTTATTTATGTTTTAGGCGGTCGAGAACGCGCAAATTACGATATTTAGTTGAAAAACAATTATCGATGCGTATTTTAACTCTCAAGGGGAAGGAGTTTTTGGGAACCCGTAGGGGGAAAATGTGTGTATATAAACACGCACTTAAAAAATTCACAATAATTCAAAAAAATTGGTAAAGCCAAGTTGTAGAGCTCGTCAAACTGCGATTTAACGATCTGACTAATCAGAAATTGATTTGGGCCACCAGGGCCCCCTAGAGAGCTGTTTGAAATCTACAACCTACGCAAAAAAATTTTATCGAAAAGTTGAGGGGGTCAGCAATACCCGTTTTTTCCCTACGAGGCCTCCATATACCTTAAATCGACGAAAAAACAAGTTGCGTGCCTATATACGCGCACTTCGCCCTGGTAGTTAAGGCGTAGAACACTGAAAAATTTGCAACTCTGAACCTAAACTCTCCGCCGGCGCCAATTTGGAAATCACCGGAATTTGCAATTTCCAGCGCTTTTGCTTTGTCACTAGCTGCATTTCCTGCGTCGACAATGGCGGCGGCCTTTGCAATCCAAGCGGCGGCATAAACCATTTCATCTTTGTAACCCGACCAGGATTTGTAAAAGTCTTTGACGTCTGAAATTGAGTCAGAATAAATGCCACGATGCTGTAGACCAAACGCAAGAAGTTGTCGAGCATGAGTCATGAGTTCGGCAGAGTAAGCTGGATCTCATAAGGGTTTTTAAAATTTTCAAAAAAAATAATTGGGCCTGTAGAGGTACGGCCCGTACCGTACGGGGTTTAATAAATGAAAAATGACAAGACGTAGCGACTGGCCAGAAGTTTTGCAACCTAATCGATAAGTGCGCAGGGCTTTGGCGGACTATTTGGTATGTTGTGCAACCTACCAGATAACTGGGCAACGCGTAGGCGTACTCGCTAAAATTTTTTGCAAGTTACTCGACAAGTGCACAGTGTGTAGGTGGACCACCTGGTTTTTTCTAGTTATTTTTTTCAAGTTACAGGGTGAAGTAATATAGATGATAAGCCGTTTTTGGTGACTTATATTCGCTCAGCGCACTCACGAACCAAAAAACGGCTTAGCATCTATATTACCTCACCCTGTAATTTTCAAGTTAAATGTCTTTAGGACAAATTTTGAATGATTTTTTTATGAATTGGCAAATCGTCAGAACCGACTAATTTCAAGTAAGTTATCATAATAAGTACGATACCTGACTCAAAATCGTTACACTTAAAATCGTTACAAAATTACGTCATTACTCAAAATTGTTACAAAATGACGTCATGGCCTTTTACCACAAATTGTAATGATTTTGAGGTGAGGATTATTTATAATTATCCAATTTTGCGTTTCACTATTTTTTACTTTCGTTTCAATCGTAAACCCTACGTCTGAGTCATGAAATAAAATTGCACCCGAAGCAAATGTAGCCGCAACCTGACCGGCTAAATCTGAACCGGGATTTGAGGGATCAATTTTGTAAGAGGGTCGTTTCATTGCCATCTCCTCGGGTCGCCCCCACCACGCGTGATCGATTTTGCCGTTTCCAACCTGCCCATAGAAAACGTTCGCACTCGGGTGACATTTTAGTAAAAAGTCCAGACCCCATTTTACAACGCGCAGACTTTCCGCATATTCACCAGCTTGTTTGTACCCATCTTTATTAGGGTGGCCACGTTTCAAAATGACCAAATATCACGATAGCACCTTGGAAAGACCGCGGTGCCAAATTAGTTAATATTTTTTGTGAGTCCAATAAAAAATGTTTGCTGTCACTTTCAAAGTGACCTTAAATTTTCTTTAAAATCAAATTTAAAATGAGGATCTTACAAATGGGAACTTATTATAACCCCCTGCGTTGTTATCTTGTCACCCGTTATCTTGCAGATTTTTTTCGGCCAATTTTCCAGGATTTTTTTTATGCGATAGTTGCAAGATAACAGCGCAGGGGGTGTAAATATAAAAATAATAAAATACACCAGCTAACCATTTGACTTAACACCATTTGGCTTAACAGTTTGCATTTGACTTAACAGTTTGCAGTTGAATTAACACTTTTTTTTGTCTTTTTTTTCCAGCATTTCTGCCTACGCCCTTGGGGTTTCTCACGCCGCCTGAGGGTTTATAAGGCCGGTNCAAATGTAGCCGCAACCTGACCGGCTAAATCTGAACCGGGATTTGAGGGATCAATTTTGTAAGAGGGTCGTTCCATTGTCATCTCCTCGGGTCGCCCCCACCACGCGTGATCGATTTTGCCGTTTCCAACCTGCCCATAGAAAACGTTCGCACTCGGGTGACAGTTTAGTAAAAAGTCTAGGCCCCATTTTACAACGCGCAGACTTTCCGCATATTCACCAGCTTGTTTGTACCCATCTTTATTAGGGTGGTCACGTTTCAAAATGACCAAAAATCACGATAGCACCTTGGAAAGACCGCCATGCCAAATTAGTTAATATTTTTTATGATTCCAAAAAAAAATATTTGCTGTCACTTTCAAAAAGACCTTAAATTTTCCTTATTGCGCTGTTATCTTGTCACCCGTTATCTTGCAAATTTTTTTCGGCCAATTTTCCAGGAATCCCTATCTTTATGTGTTAAGCCCTGCGCTGTTATCTTGCAGATGTCCCCGTTCGCTCCATTATCTTGCGGATTTTTTTTTTCATGCGATAGTTGCAAGATAACAGCGCAGGGGGTGTGTATATAACAATAATAAGATATAATAAAAATAAAATTATAAAATCTAATAAGCTCTTAAATGAAGCTCTTAATGAAGTGTACCCTAAAAAGGAGATTTTTTGTTCTTTAATTTCGGAGAAATCAAAAATTAGCTTATGCCGGGTTTGAATAGAGTTTCGATGAAAACCATAAAAATAATTCTGAGCAATTTTCACCAAGTTTCAATGCGGACACCCTACTTCAAATTCCACCATGCCCCATGCCAAAACATTGATGGCAAATGCTTGTGGGAAGTTAAATTTCACATAATCGCCAGCGTCAAAAAATCCGCCAGTTAAATCAAGTCCGACATCACAACCATCCGCCAAACCCGAATCCCCCCGCCACGGGATGCGATGCCACGCGGGTAAGGGGCCCGTCATTTGAGCTTCGTAGAATAAAATTGACTTATGAAGTGCGTTGCTGTCATTGAGGTTCACTATCGTGTTTGGGCCTAATTAGGATTATGGAAACAATACAGGACTGACCAACTCAGATTTACTTGGATTAAGGGGGATTTCACCCAGTGAGGGTTGGAGTAAGTAGTCTACTCAACTTTCGCTTTAATTTTCAAACACATATTGCGGAATTTTTTCCGCGTGGGCATATAAAACGCGGTTCTTTGACGTAGCTCGATCATAGGTGTCGAATTTCACACATCTATACTTTTTTTAGACATTTGTAACAAAGGCCGTGTATCAAAAATTTCGAAAAAAATATGGAGCTTTTTTTTAATAAAAAAAAAATCGACATTTTCTAATTTAAGGGCCCAAACTTTCCGGATTTCTATTACAGTTCCGGATCTTTTATGGGCCGCCATGAGGGCTCCAGAAAGGCGGCCCATAAGGGATCCCCGGCCCATAAGGGATCCCTGACCCATAAGGGACACATTGGCTTTTTGACCCACAAAATTCATATGTTCTAATTTTAGTCTTTTTTTTTTGCTTGAAAATGAGTTTTTTCATTGTAGATTTAATCGGTAAAAAATCAGTTATGGACGACTGTCTAAAAACACTTATTCAAATCGAAAACATCTCGGCCCGCAAGGGAGCGCCGGCCTATAAAGGAACGGCCCATAAGGGATCCGTGACTGTATTATGAAGAGTTAGCCGAACATATAACTTTCTGATATTGAACCTAACTGTAATCAAGCGCGGAATTGGCTTGTTTTGCGGCTGTTTCACTCGGATTTTGGGCTAAAACGCCTTGTTCTTTTCCATCGCAATCTTCGGCTCGTGTCGTTGTGGAAGTCGATGCGGTCGATGTGGTACTCGTAATAGTGCCCGTTACGGGAGCAGTCGTCGTCGAGGAAGACGTAATAGCGCCCTCTCCTGGTACAATCGGATCCGGAAGACATACCTCGAGGTCCAAGGGCAGTATAAGGGTTAGACAAAATCATTTTTAATCATTTTTAAATCGTACATTTATAAGGCTAATTACGCGAAAAAAAATCAATCGTCCTTGTCATGATCCAAACGACTTTAGAACGACTTTAGAACGACTTTAGAACGACTTTAGATCGACTTTAGATCGACTTTAGAACGACTTTAGAACGACTTTAGACCGACTTTAGAATAATTATTATTGTATTAACCCTAGCTGGAAAGATAGCGTTGATACAGTCCCTGTGAAGTCCGCAACGTCAACCTTTGCTTGAAACGAAGTCCGTAGGAAAGTTCCGGTTCCCCACCCGGAAATACCGGCAATTGACCATTTTTCCGATTTTGCTTGACCTGCTGGAATGGTGCTTGCATTCGATGTACCCCAGGTATCAAAACTATGAATGGGAACCGGAAATGTGACCTTCATGCTCCATTCCGTTGTGGTATCAGAAATAGGCACCTGGAAAACATGCTGGAAGACGTGGGTTTTGGGCACACCCGCTTCCTCATCCCACTCTTGCCAATAATTGGTTTGCGCAATCGAATATTGGTCCTGTGCCCGGTTCATAAGTAACTTAATATTTTTAACCCCTAACTTTTCAAAAACATTTATTTTTTGGCGAAAAAATCAATCAACTTTATTTTTCCAGAATCATTACCCGTAAACAGACCGGTATAAACCGAGTAATTTGCAACTCTAATACCATTTTACCTGCAATTTTGTAGCCGATTTAGTACACCAGGTGCGCCGTTATGTTTCACCCCGTTATGTTACAATTTTTCCCGTTCGTCCCGTTATGTTACAATTTTTTAGGAAACAATTTTATGGCGTTTTTGTCTACGCACTACTCCGTTATGTTACAATTTCCCCTTATGTTACAATTTGTACAAAAAAACGCGTATTTTGCAATACTTTTGAGTTACGTAATCACTATTTTCCGTTATGTTACAAAAAACACGTATTGCGCAATATTTTGACGTTTTCCAGCGAAATCGCCTACGCACTGCGCCGTTATGTTAGAATTTTCCGTTATGTTACACTTATTTTTTATTTGGTTTTGAAACATAACGGCGCACCTGGTGTACCATATGACAAACAAAATAAAAAAAAGCAAGAAAAAACTAGGCACAGTGCGTAGGCGTGTTGGATAATTTGTCATAAATTGAAACATTTTTGTGTACATTGATTGAAAAACATAAATTCTTGATGCACTTTTAATTTTGCCACAATTTCAAAAATTAATGACATAGTGTGTGGGCGGACAAACTGAAAAACTTCTCTGAAAAAAATTACAGGTGAAACATCAGGGCACATGGTTATAAAAATTAACAAAAGAACCGCTATCCTGAGTTAATTTGTAACACACCAACACAACCACTTTTGTCGTTGTTGAAAGACCAGCAGTCGTTGTTGTCGTTGTGGTTGTTGTTGTTGATTGGGTCGTGAGTGTGGTTCCTGTACCCGGAGTTTGAGTTCCGGGATCCGTTCCGGTTGTAACTGCAGTTGTTGTCAATATTGTCGTCGTGGTTGTTGTTGTAGTGGTTGTGGTAGTGGTGGTAGTGGTTGTAGTAGTTGTAGTTGAGTACTCAGCTTCGTCAACATTAAAACAAATTTTAGCACTGACGTTTTCTTTCCAGTCATATCCTTCTGGGACGGCCGTCGCACTCAAAATAAAGGACATTGCTTTATCCCAACACGTGTCTTCTGTTCCGTAGTTGATGTATTTTGCAGAATTGGAGTTTCGGGTCCAGCCTTAATCAAATTTACAGTTTATAAGAAAACGAAAAAATTTTTGTTAGTTTTTTTTGCTCGTCGAATTCGGAGTGGGGTACTTTCGCGACCATTTGTGGTAGCGAAAATAAAACTGTTTATGAGTACTTTCTCGACCACACCATTTAGTCGCGAATTGTTGTTCAAAATATGGTTTCGCGAGTTGCGAAATGGTGTTTTGGGTAAGGTTTCGCGTCCACTGTTTTTAAGTAGAAAAAATGGTCGCGAAACTTTGTTTAAAACACCATTTCGCGACAACAATTCACGACCAAATGGTGTGGTCGCTAAAGTACTCATAAACGGGTTTTTTACCCGACCAAAAATGGTCGCGAAAGTATCCTTCACCTCGAATTCGCCAAATAACGGCTTTAAAAACCGGTTCTCACAGGCAAGCTGTTCAGGTTCTAAAACCGGCCTTTATTTGGGATCCGCTGTGTATGCCCAAAGGTTAAATTTTATGAGTTCTTGTTCAACAAAAGTGAGTGGCTCAAAATTTACGATTACATCTTTATTTTAAATAGGGTATTGATCACTCTTAAAATTTGTGAATTTGAAATTTTCTCAATTTTCATGTTTTTTTCGAATTTTACTCAAACCTTTAAAGGCCTGTAAATTTTACAGTGTAAAATCATTTTTTGTACACCACTACACTGCTTAAAGGATTATTAGGCCACTTTCGCTTTCCAAAAACGGCCTGATAAACCCTCAAGCGGCCTAATAAACCCCTAGGACGTAGTACGAGCGGGCAAAGTGGCCTGATAAGGGGCCGTATAAACCCATAACTTATGGGCCATAAGCACTGTATAGCATTTTTTCATGACACATGTTTTTAATCGAAAATTGAACCAAACAATAACTCGGAGAAAACTGTTCATGGCAGCAAAATTTACAATAATAATTTACCTAACTAAAATTTATATACATATATGTATGGTATGTAGTAATACTAATATAACATTTTTTAGATAACTAATCGGCAGCGTCTAAGAATTGTAATATTTATTTTTTAATTCCCGGTTTATTTTAAATATTATCCAAATTTAACTCAGTAATTTTCAAGTGGTTAGACTAACACCAAAACGTAAATCGCCAATTGTTAATGTTTATGTCAGGCGAATTAACAAAAAATGTAAGTGTTCATCTTTCCCGTTAACTAAAACATACCTTCGTAATCGAAATTTGTATAAAATAATGAATTCCAGCTTTCCGCTTTGACCGTTCCAGCAGCCCCAATGTCTTTGAACATTAATTCTATCCGATATCGACCACTGTACGGGGAACTCAGAGGTAACTTGATCAGAGTTTAAAATTACACCCCTTGCGCCCTTATCTTTCAACCTTCGCATGAAAAAATCCGCAAGATAACGAGCACAGTGCTCTTGGACACTCATATCAGATTTGACCTTCCAGAATGAGAATTTTAAAAAATTTTAAAGGGAATCAGGGTAAGTTCAAATGTGAAAATTTGCAAGAAAACGGGTGAAAACATAACAGCGTAGGGGGTTATACAAGTAAGTTTAGTGTTTTTTCTACACTACTTTCGCAGTTATCTTGAAAAAGTATTTGCAAAAAAATAAAAATAAACATCGCGGGGTTAAAGTAAAACCGAGAAAATGGTAAGATAACTGCGTAGTGCGTAGGTGGACATGAGTTAATGTACACCCCCTGCGCTGTTATCTTGTCACCCGTTATCTTGCAGATTTTTCCGTTTGCTCCGTTATCTTACGGATTTATCTTGGGCAGAATTTCCCAGAAGAATTTCCCGAAGTGTCCCAGGAATCGCTATGTTTATCTGTTAAGCACTGAGCTGTTATCTTGCAGATGTCCTCGTTTTTTCATTATCTTGAAGATTTTTTCCTATGAAAGTTGCAAGATAACCGCGCAGGGGGTGTACTACGGCGGTCCGTAACTGAATTACATGTCACTAACAACACTGTTGATTCAATATAACGTGGTTGATAACTTTTTTACAAGTCATCCAGATTCTCAATGAAGGCATGTAATTTAATATATGATAAAGATTTAATAAATGACAAAATATTTTTTTTGGTAAAATAACTACGCAAGTGGTTTAATGAGTGCACATTATGTTTTGGTAGTTTTTGTTTTATGAAAAAGATATAGGCCCTCTTTTTTAAATACCGCGCGATGTTCCCTACTCTAGAATATGATTTAAATGAAAAAATCAGGAAATCTTTAGATTGTGAATTTTTATTTGGCCAACTGGAACCCCATATACAAGCCTTTTTTTAATTTCTCGTAAAAAATGTTTTCCTTGAGAAATGGCCGTGCCATAATTTCAAACTCTGAGCTGAACAAGTCCAGTTTTGCACCAATCGCATTTATCAAAATTGGAAACGGCCGCATCAACACACTTTTCTTCCGCCGTCGACAATGTGGTGACTTTGCAACTTAAATCGGCACCTTTTGTCCAATTTGCACTCACCGATTCGATGGGAACAAAAAACGTTTCAAAGTTATCCTTATCTTTCATGTGACTGTTTTTTGATATTCCATGAATGTAGACTTTAAAAATTTGCACATTTCTTGTGGCGCCCTTTTTCCCGAGATGTAAAATGAGTGACTTTAAAAAAGACATTCCGCTATACGAGGCTGCACTCGTTTTGATGTTGCCGAAAAATACGGCGGGAATGAGCGCAAGCCGAAGTGTTTTTTTTACTATTATATTGGCGTGATTTTATTAAGGCATACAGGATGAGGTAATATAGATGGTAAGCCGTTTTTGGTTCGCGAGTGCGCTGAGCAAATATAAGTCCCCAAAAACGGCTTAGCATCTATATTACCTCACCCTTTACTGAACATAAAGTCGGATCTCATTTTTTCCAAATTAAAAATGTTTTGATGTACTCGTTTTATTAAAGACCGCTGGAAAAGACACCTAGCGGAAAATAAAACAAGAAAATGTTCTGAAAAGAACGGCTAAAATGAGCGCCTAGGTCTTGGCGAGCCTGGACGCGTAAACGTGCAAAAATTGTGGTAATAATGGCAAATTTAGCAAAAAATTTAATATTTCAGGTCCATAATTAGCTTGAAATTATATCTGTGATTTTTAACACCTCAAAATTAACTGCAAATAAGATTGGCACATTTTTTTAAGGTAAAAACCTTAACATTTTCACAAATGAGACCCTATTTAGGCGGTACATACTTAGTCTTAAATTTCACGAAAAACGTTTTCCATCTCTGCCTTGACCGCTTCTAAACGATCGCTTTTTGGTTCAAACGTGACGAGTGTCCGATCCATAGATATCGCCCGGTAATTGACATCCGCTAAAAATCAAGTTATTTCAAAAATGGAACTCGAAACGGTTTTGTATTTAAAATTAACCTTTTTTTCTTATGAAAAATGTGAAAAGGAGATAAAATTCAAAATTACCGCAAAATTAAGAAAAAACAACGCATATACCGCGGTATACCGTATGGCAGCGCTTAGACTGCAACGGTGACGCCATAATAGCGTTACAAATCATAGGAAAATTGATCAAAGCTTTGCAGTCTGAGCGCTGTCATACGGTAGTTTGTCGTCTTAAAGCATAGTTAGTACTAAATCAAGTTAAAAATTTAAAAAAAAAATAATTTTAAGGCTTCATGTATATTTAACCATTTAAAATACTGGAAAAAATTTCATATTAACTTATACAGGTAGTTTCCAATTATGTAGCGCTCATAGACTATACCTGACACAAATGAAACGTCTTCTGGCAGAGGCGTGGGAAACTTAACTGCCGCATACCACCCGTCGTTTCCTTTCTTCAACGTTCGTAAAGTTATCTTGACAATAATGAGTTCCCGGTCGTCTTTTGCCGTCGTTTTGGCGCCCAAACTGGTCATAACCACGACCTTTTTGGCGGCCGGAACAGCTGATTGTGGTAAACCCGGCGGGCAAGGTCCTTAATATCAATTACTTCTATTAGAAAATTCGTTCAAAAATACTTTTTTTTATCTCCCAGGGGGAAGAAATTTTTGGAACCCGTAGGGGGAAATGTGTGTATATAAACACGCACTTAAAAACTTCACAATAATTCACAATAATCCAAAAAAAACTGGTAAAGCCAAGTTGTAGAACTTGTCAAACTACGTCGATCTGACTATTCAGAAATTGATTTGGGCCACCAGGGCCCCCTAAAGAGCTGTTTGAAATTTCCAACGTACGCAAAAAAATACCGTCATTGTAATTTATTCGAAAAGTTGAGGGGGGGTCAGCAATACCCGTTTTGCCCTACGGGGCCCCCATATGCCTTAAATCGACAAAAAAACAAGTTGTGTGTCTATATACACGCACTTCCCCCTGGGAGTTATAATTTGTCTGCAAAATGGATTGCGCTCTTTTAACGCTAACGTGTTCTCCGTAATTTTGGATTACCAGAAAGTACCGGAAAAAGTTTAAATTACCGGTACTTTGTGGTAATCAAAAGTTAAAGTTACAAAAAAATTATTTCTGTTTAATTCACGAGTAAGGTAACATCATCCGCTTAACATAACAGTTCATTAATCTATCTTACCTAAACATTCAAACGGCGTTTTGTCTTTATCGGTGTCAATTCTGGTCCAGCCCGTGGGTTTACATTGAAACTTAAACGGTCGGTTAAGAGGGCGTGCGGTTGTATATAAATCTGAATCTTTGCAAACGATAAAACAAGCCGTCCACATCTCGTTGATGTCTTTTGTGCAGCGATCGAGCATCCCGTTTTCGGGCAGCGGCAATTGGCCACAGTTGCCGGGCCGACGGACTTGCAACTCCGTACCATTTCCGCCAGATCGGAACATAAAATTTGGCGCTGATTTAAGGGTTAAAAACGGACCAAGCCGAAAAAAAAATTTTAAGAAAAAAATAATCTCTTAAAACGTTTTAGAGAAAACTTTTATTGGAAAAAAACTTTTCCCGGAAAAAAACTTTTCTCCGAAAAAAATTTTCTTGGAAAAATTTTTCTGAGAAAAAACTCTTCTTGGAAAAAACTTTTCTTACAAAAAAGTTTTATCCTAGAAATTTGTAACCCTTGCTGATTGGTCAACCAAATAAGGATGATATCCCTCATCCGAGTTGAGAAATGATCCAATGTACAATTTTGGCGGCGTAAACGCTAAATAAATGTTGTAAGTTACATTCAATAATATTGGGCACAGTTTTTAACTCCTAAGCGTCAGGTTTAACATTCAACAGCTCTGTTTAATTCAAATTAAATCGCTATACACTGATTAAGTGGTTTTGCGGCCACTTTCACCTTCCAAAAACGGCCTCATAAACTCTCAGGTGGCCTGATAAACCCGTAGGGCGTAGGCGGAATAGCTGAAAAATGTGCAAATCAATGTGGCCTGATAAGCACACGAGCGGGCAAAGTGGCCTGCTTAAGGGGGGCCACATATTCCCTGAAGCAGTGTATTATAAATTCGTTGTTCTCAAACAAATACAAAAGTTGAAAAACAGCTTGATGGCTGTAAAAAATTGAAAAAAAAACTTTTGGCATCGAATAAAAATTCACTTTATTTCCCAGAATTTATTTTATGCGCATACTATAATTAAGTTTTCGCTAAATCTTGCGCAGTTTTATGCATAACTTTGTACCTTTTAAAGGGTGCTAGTACCACCGTGCCACTGAAATTTCATGATTTAGTTCCGCAAAAAACAACAGTGTTGCAACATTGATTTAACCCTAACAATCGCCGATTGTCAATTGGTTAAAGTTTCGCTTTTTGAAACTGTAACCGTTTGCAAAAACACCCATTATGAGTGTAATTTTAAATTATTTATTGATCATTTAACTCTCAGGGAGACACCTGATAAAAAAATGGTCCAAAACTAATAGAAAACGTGGGTTTACTAATTTTCCTCCTAAGACTTAGAATTTTTCGGGGACTCCTAGGAGTTAATGTTCGTTTTTGAAGTTTTCATTAGCCAATCAACCGAAGAGTAAATTTAAACCAAAATAATACGTTTGGTAATTTTAACTCGTCAGCTACTGCGGTTCTCTATATACGGGATTTTAATACTAGGTAGGTACCGTCTGAATATATGTAAAGTACAAGCTAAATAACGTATAATATGAATAAAGTAGTTTTAACTGAATTGAATGGGGGAAATTTTGTCGATCAATTAGGCATTCAAAAAGTTATAAAAAGTCAAGTACAGTACTTGCCGCAAAAGTACTTGCTTCCAAAAATGAGATTTACTTCCAAAAATTTTATTACAAAGGTCGCAAAATAAGAGCCTTTTAAACAAGAGTCTTTTGTGGACGAAAAATTGTTGCGCCAAATAAGAGTCGGTTTTTCAAAACACAAAATCGACCTTAATTTATCGACCTTTCTGTACGGTCTTAATCACGCTTTGGTAAGTGAAGTTTGATACTCAAGCGTTTTGATTTGTGTTTGTAATTTTGTACTAACCACTGGTATTCAAAATAGATATAAATATTAGTATCTTCATGGTTTAATTTCTCTCATGCGTTTACGTCTTAACGTCGTTAAGGTCCGAGCGTTTTTATAGTAAACGTGAATTGGCGCTCGTAAGCAACGCACTTTCAATTGATCATTCTGCGCCGCGCATTACCGAAGTCTACTCAAATTGCATGATCAAGATTTATCATGATCCAAACACTTTTTTTTTTTTTGCTTTTTTTGGGGCGTTTATTTTGATTGTAAACCCTAAAACTAATATTAACAAGTCATGATAATACCCGCGTTAATACCCACGGGAAATTTTAACATTAGCAACCGAAAAGTAATCATGTTTTTAAACGTAAAAAAAGGTAACGAAATCGGGACTTGGATTTTTTTTACTTTTGTGATGAAAAATACGTAACAGATAAGAAACATTTTACCGTGGTGTAATCCGGCTAATATGGTTGTTCTCGATCAATATAATATGTCCACTACATATCTACAGTAGAACTACGATATCTCCAAAACGCAAGTTAAAAAACCGCCGATTCAGATTTGACGAATTAATTTTACATTTTAAATATTGAGCTAAGTTCACAATGAGACTTTACATATTAACCAAACAACAGAAAACTTGCAAATATTAATTTTATTTGTATTTTTTTCTTATTATTATATTTTGGTTTTTTGTTTTAATTTTCGTCTGAAAAAAAGTAATTTAGATTCTAAAACAATTCTGAATTTAAAAATAGTTCGTGCTCGACCTTATGTGATCGATCTTTGATTGGCTTGTCTCCAAACGTGGGTGCAAATGACGTATTTTGCAATCTATTTCGATTTACGTTAATAAGGGGGAAATCGCTCTATACACAAAAAAACAAGTGTAAACGCAATATTTCATGAAAATAGTGCTTTTGAAGAATCTGAAATAAAGTGATGACGCTGAACAAAAAAATGGTGATCAATAGAACTAGTTTTTTTTTACAATAAAAATATCATTTTCACGAAAAATTGCGTTTATAAATTTATGATTAATATGTACATTTTTAAAACAAAATTATACAGTATGGCCCTTACAGTAATATCCATTAACCATCAAACGATGCTTGATTTCATAGTTAAAATAGAACTTAATTCACTGTTTAACCTTCAAACACATATGACGGACGTTTGTCCGTCCGGGCATATAAAATGCGTTTTTTATGGTGTCACATTCTATTAAATGTAACGACAGTGAAAACTACCATAGATTAATCGATTACAAAGTCGGAAAACAAATAAAAATAAAAATTGCGTTTCCGTAATGAATATTAATTAGTCATTTATTGGAGCTATGAAACCTCAAAATAGAGGTTATTTGCAATTAATAGTTTTCACGCACATGGCCCATACTTCATAGCCTATGAATCATAGGTCATACAGTATGAGTCATACTTGACCATAAACCGGATTGAACTTATCTCAAACCGTTTCGAAACAAAATAAAAAAAAACAATGAAATTTGTGCTCAAATTTTCGCTGAAGTTTTCACCAAATGCTATTTTCTTTCAGACGTAATTGACCTGAGCGCGCTTTTAGAATTTTATATATTTTTACTGGCGTCTCCAATTTACAGAAGGGGGCTTTTTACAATATATTTCTTTTTTTTTCAAATTTTCGTTTTAAAAACCACTAATTATGGCATAACAAAAACATACAGGTTTGCACTTTAACACATATATTTTATGATGTAATCTTCGTTTGCATGTCGAGTTGAGCTATTAATTATCATAAAACAAGACACCAAATGAACGGTCTCAAAACTGTTTATTCAGTTACGCAACCTAACTTATGCTCCATTCAAATTTTTTAACGTACATATATGTATATTTTTATTAATAAAACATTCAATTTTATCATATTTTGTCCAATTTTTATTTCGTGATAATAAAATAAAGTAGCAAATTTTGATGTTTTTATATCGATTATTTGCGTTTCAAAATTTCCGCGTTAAAAACTTATAAAAAAAAATATTTTTATAATCGAGAGTATTCAAACCCACACAAGTATTCACTTTATGTCATTTGAAAGCGTTCAACTAGTAATTGTTATGTGATAAAGTTATCTTGGAATTTTTCTACTTTTACGTTTACATACCAAGTAATTTCAGACAATATGTTCATTTATCTGTTTTTTGAAATTCAGGAGCCCATATAGTTAGTCAATTTTTTGTTGAATTATAAAGTTTCTGGCATATTTCTATTTTTTTAGAATTATGGCATAAAAACCGTTATTTTACGTTATTTTATTTTACGTCTACCGTGTGTTCAAGCTCAGACTTTCGTGGTACATGGGGTCGTCGAATAGGCACCGACTAAATGGGAATAACTTCTAAAAAGTCTAAAGCGGAATCCGTCTAAAATTTTTAGACATTTTACCCTTTATCCACTTTATCACCTTTACACTTTATTGCCTTTACACTTTATTGCCTTTACACTTTATCGCCTTTGCATTTTATTACCTTTACACGTTATCCACCATAAACAATTCGATGAAGAAAAATAGCTAAAATTGACACATACCTAAACATGATTTTTTCCAAAATTTTTAGACATTTTACCCTTTATCCACTTTACACCTTTTTTGTAGACATATTCCGCTTTAGACATTTTACCCTTTCGACATTTAAGAAAATTTTCCGATTCAGTCGGTGCCGCCGAATAAGGGTTAACTTCGTGTTTTGAACAACCGGCACTTATTTGGCGCAAACAATCCACCCCTATTATGCCAAAACTAGCGTTTGAATCAATTGAAAATTTCTCAGAGCCCGACGGTCTAAACTCCGACACACGGTAATTTAGTTAAAATGATAATAAAGATGAATGGCTTAGAATTTTCTGATTTTAAACGTGTTTTTTTAATCCATTTTTGGATTTTAATATTTTTCAATTGCGCAAAGTATCTTAATTGGTAAATAATGAATAAGAAAATACGGAAAATTTGAATCAAGCTGTACGAGTTAAATTCTTGAAAAATTATGCGCTAAAACAGTAGTGATCTAATATACGGGTCGTGCTCCACGTTTTGTCCTCCAGAATTATGATTTTTTTGAAAACAGATGTTGGTTTATGCTATTTTAATGAAATCGCATTTTAAAAGATTGATTACGTAATATACGGGGTTACACTGAAGTAACGTGACTTTAATTCGGTACTCCCGTTTTGAGAACGTTGCAAAAGTGATATGTTGTCAAGATAATGGCACGGTACACGGAAATTACATTCGCTGATTTTACAACGGAAAAAAAGTTTGCAGAATTTTTATTTTTTATAACAAATAGTTTTTAAATCACTGTAAAAAATGGATTTTCGAACACTTTAAGTAGACCGCTTGAGGGTTTATCAGGCCACTTTCGCCTTCCAAAACTGGCCTGATAAACCCTCAGGCAGCGGGTTTATAAGCGCGTGGGCGGGATGTGCGAAAAACTCTTTGGAAAAAAGTGGCCTGATAAGCGCACGAACGGGCAACGTGGCCTGATAACGGGGGGCCTGATAAACCATCAAGCGGTGTAGTTATGTTGAGTTAAAAATTCAATTTGCAAATGATTAAAGATCAATGTGCAAAAATCAAATGTGCAAAAATACAATGTTAAAAAAATTTAAATTTCTTTCTTAGTTCTTCTTAGTTCTAAAATTTAGAATCTAAATTGTTTCGAATTCAAGTTGCGTTTTGGTGTGTACTAAAAAAGCACCATTATCATTAATCGACTTTGAGTACTTGGTCTTGCACTTCACCATAAAGTTCATTTAGTTTATTGGGTTACATTTTGTTTCTGGGTGATATGTAAAGATAATAAGTTAGCTGGTAATGATTACCGCCCGCGACAGTAAAGCGCTGTGATTGGCCACCATCCTCATTTTTCCGGAGGCAGACCAATAAGATGGCGCGCCATGGCGTCATGAGGCGCTTAAACATAGTTCATTCAATTTGCGTTTAAATTTTATTTAATTATTTTTAAATAATTATACGGTATAATTTAAACCTGAAAACGGACCAAGAACTCCTAATAAATGACCATGGAAAGAATTAATAAATTTAGCTACCCTTTTTTTCAACAAAAATATTTTTGTCAAGAAAAAGTCCTGTAAATGCCCTTTTTGGTATGTCTGACGGTTATATACAGTCCCCTACCCCAATACGATACACCCCAATACGATACAAAATGACGTCATCACCCCAATACGATACACTTTATTTTTTCGACTTCAGTTACCCCAATACGATACACTTTATTCTAAACCTTTTTTATGTATCTTTGTTCAGCGGGATAAATGAAAATTTGTTGAAATGGTTTTTCTCAACAAATGGGACTCAAAATCAATTTTTTTGACTATTATTTTTAATTACACCGAGAGGATTTCAAAAATGTGTATAAATTTTTTTTGGACCACTAGTTTTCGAGATACCGGTCGGTTCAATTTTGTTGAAAATATTTTTTTTTTTCGTCAAATTTGTGCTCAATCGATAGAACACACCACGAGCGTAATTTTTTCTCATTACGACGAGGCACGTTTAGTTGCTGGTTTTCGAGTAACCGGTCGGTTTAAATTTTTGGAAAACTATAAGGTCATCAAAATAACGTTGAAAATCCTCCAAAATCTACTAGACCAAAAAGTCGAAACTCAATCAGAAAATTCAAAACTTTTATAATCTATTTATATTCAGTAATATTAAGTTTNTTTGACCATTTTTCATTTTAGACCGCTGATTTTCTTTTGGCGCTAATGTTTTAAATTTTCAACCGATTTACTCAGTAGGTAGCGCAAATTAACCACGAGACATGTACTAATTTTTGGTCATTCCTATATTTACTCAAATTCTCAACACATCGACCAGGATAAAAAATTTTGTCGGGGATTTTCGGTGATATTTCCTCACAATTCGTAAATTTTGGCCGACAAATGGTCTCCTGGGGGTTAAATTTGGAAAGTTTTGTGAAATATTATTGGATATTCTGAAAATATAAGCGGTAGGCATCACAGAAGTGCCTTTGTATTTATTATACGATGATCTAGTCTCAAATGACAGCCTGAGCCGGCGGTGCTACACAATTTGTGCTTGAGTGGCGAAATAACACTAGCATGTTGGTGGCGCATGGGTGTTAATGCATAGTTAGTACTAAATCAAGTTAAAAATTAGAAAAAAAATAATTTTAAGGCTTCATGTATTTAACCATTTAAAATACTGGAAAAAATTTCATATTAACTTATACAGGTAGTTTCCAATTATGTAGCGCTAAGATACCTAGACTATACCTGACACAAATGAAACGTCTTCTGGCAGAGGCGTTGGAAACTTAACTGCTGCATACCACCCGTCGTTTCCTTTCTTCAACGTTCGTAAAGTTATCTTGACAATAATAAGTTCCCGATCGTCTTTTGCCGTCGTTTTGGCGCCCAAACTGGTCATAACCACGACCTTTTTGGCGGCCGGAACAGCTGATTGTGGTAAACCCGGTGGACAAGGTCCTAAATATCAATTACTCCTATTAGAAAATTCGTTGAAAAATAATTCACAATAATAATTCAAATAATTCACAATAATAATTCAAATAATTCACAATAATAATTCAAATAATTCACAATAATAATTCAAAATAATTCACAATAATCCAAAAAAACTGGTAAAGCCAAGTTGTAGAGCTCGTTAAACTACGTCGATCTGACTATTCGGAAATTGATTTGGGCCACCAGGGCCAGCTAGAGAGCTGTTTGAAATTTCCAACGTACGCAAAAAATACCGCCATTGTAATTTTTTCGAAAAGTTGAGGGGAGTCAGCAATACCCGTTTTGCCCTACGGGGCCTTCATATGCCTTAAATCGACGAAAAACAAGTTTTGTGTCTATATACACGCACTTCCCCCTGGGAGTTATAATTTGTCTGCAAAATGGATTGCACTCTTTTAACGCTAACGCGTTCTCCGTAATTTTGGATTACCAGAAAGTACCGTAAAAAGTTTAATTTACCCGTACTTTCTGGTAATCAAAAGTTAAAGTTTTTAACCAAAAAAGTTTCAGTTATCATAGACAACAAAATTACAAAAAAAAATTACAAAATTATTTCTGTTTAATTCACGAGTAAGGTAACACCATCCGTTTAACGTAACAGTTAACATTAATCTATCTTACCTAAACATTCAAACGGCGTTTTGTCTTTATCGGTGTCAATTCTGGTCCAGCCAGTGGGTTTACATTGAAACTTAAACGGTCGGTTAAGAGGGCGTGCGGTTGTATATAAATCTGGATCTTTGCAAACGATAAAACAAGCCGTCCACATCTCATTGATGTCCTTTGTGCAACGATCGAGCATCCCGTTTTCGGGCAGCGGCAATTCGCCACAGTTGCCGGGCCGACGGACTTGCAACTCGGTACCGTTCCCGCCAGATCGGAACATAAAATTTGGCGCTGATTTAAGGGTTCAAAAACGGACCAAGCCGAAAAAAAATTATAAGAAAAAAATATTCTCTTAAAACGTTTTAGAAAAAACTTTTATTGGAAAAAACTTTTCCTGGACAAAACTTTTCTCGGAAAAAACTTTTTCGGAAAAAACTTTTCTCGGAAAAAAACTTTTCTCGGAAAAAACTTTTCTGGGAAAAAAACTTTTCTCGGAAAAAACTTTTCTCGGGAAAAACTTTTCTCCGAAAAAACTTTTTTTGGAAAAATTTTTCTTAGAAAAAACTCTTCTTGGAAAAAACGTTTCTTGCAAAAAACTTTTCTTACAAAAAAGTTTTATTCTAGAAATTTGTAACCCTTGCTGATTGGTCAACCAAATAAGGATGATATCCTTCATCCGAGTTGAGAAATGATCCAATGTACAATTTTGGCGGCGTAAACGCTAAATAAATGTTTTTTAGTTACATTCAATAATATGTGGCACAGTTGTTAACTCGTAGGCGCCAGCTTTAACTCTCAACACTTCTATTTAATTCAAATTGCAGCGGTATATTTTAAAACTTGCTGTTTTTAAAGAAATACAAAAGTTCAAAAAAAAACAATTGAAATAAAGCTTTTGACATTGAATAAGAATTCACTTGATTACCCAGAATTCATTTTATGCGCATACTATAATTAAGTTTTTGCTAAATCTTGCGCAGTTTTACGCATAACTTTGGACCTTTTATCGGGTGCTGGTACCACCGTGCTACTAAAATTTCATAATTTAGTTCCGCAAAAAACAACCGTGTTGCAACATTGATTTAACCGTATGAAAACAATTGCCGATTGTCAATCGGTTTTAGTTTTCAAATTTTCAATGATTTATTGTTTATTTAACTCTCATTGGGACACATGATAAAAAAGGTCTCTCCAAATTGCTCTCAAATTGACCATTATGGTCCAAAACTAATAGAAAGCATGGGTTTACTCATTTTCCTCCTAAACTTCTGAGACTCCTAAAAGTTCGGTTTTGAAATTTTAATTAAATAATCAACGAAATAGTAAATTGTGATAATATTTCGACAGTTTTATTTTTCGTCCAAAATAATACATTTGATACTTATAACTCGTCATCTACTGTGGTTCTCTATATACGGCTTTTGGATACTAGACAGGTACCGTCTGAATATATAAAGTACAAGTTAAATAACGTATAATATGAATAAAGTAGTTTTAGCTTAAATGAATGGGCCGAACTTTTGTCGATCAATTACACATTCACAAAGTTATAAAAAGCCGAGTACAGTACTTGCGGCAAAAGTTGAGATTTGCTTCCAAAAATTTTAGTACAAAGGTCGCAAAATAAGGGCCTCTCAAACAAGAGCCTTTTTTCGCCAAAAAGTTATTGTGCTAAATAAGGGCCAGTTAGACCTCAAATACGGGTCCGTTTTTGAAAGCTCCGTTACTCGAAACCGCGTCGTTTTTTCTAGTAAAAAATTGGTGCGCCAAATAAGAGTCAGTTGTTCAAAATACAAAATCGACCTTCCTGTATGGTCTTAATCAAGTAAGTGAAGTTTGATACTCAAGCGCTTCGACTCATTTGCACTTTATACTCATTCAGACGGTGTTACGTTAACTTTTATTTGTAATTTTGTACTAACCACTGGCATTCAAAATAGATATAAATATTAGTATCTTCATGGTAAAATTTCTCTCATGCGTTTACGTCTTAATGTCGTTAAGGTCCGAGCGTTTTTATAGTAAACGTGAATTGGCGCTCGTAAGCAACGCACTTTCAATTGATCATTCTGCGCCGCGCATTACCGAAGTCTACTCAAATTGCATGATCAAGATTTATCATGATCCAAACACTTTTTTTTTTTTGCTTTTTTGGGGCGTTTATTTTGATTGTAAACCCTAAAACTAACGGTAACAAGTCATGATAATACCCGCGTTAATACCCACGGGAAATTTTAACATTAGCAACCGAAATGTAATCATGTTTTTAAACGTAAAAAAAAGAAACGAAATTGAGACTTGGATTTTTTACTTTTCTGATGAAAATACGTAACAGATAAGAAACATTTTACCGTGGTGTAATCCGGCTTATATGGTTGTTCTCGATCAATATAATATGTCTACTACATATCTACAGTACGATATCTCCAAAACGCCGCAAATGCAAGTTTAAAGCAATTCGCCGATTCAGATTTGACGAATTAATTTTATATTTTAAATATTGAGCTAAGTTCACAATGAGCCTTTATATATTAACCAAACAACAGAAGATTTGCAAATATTATTTTTTTTTTAATTTTTTCTAAAAACAAATAATTAAAAGAAACAGTTTGTGTTCGCCCTTACCTGATCGATCTTTGATTGGCTTGTCTCCAAGCGTGGGTTAAAATGACGTATTTTGCAATCTATTTCGATTTTTGTTAGTAAGGGGGGAATCCCTCTATACACAAAAAATAATTGTATAAATTTATGCTTGATTTATACGCTTCAAAAACAAAATTCTAAAAACGATACAGAATTTTTGAAACAAAAAAACTTACGGGGGGCCAAATAAGGGCTCCTCAAATAAGGGTCGCTCACGCCAAATAAGGGTCCTGATTTTAACATCGATTCGTACCAATATTTTCACTATTTTATTGTCCGCTTATCGATATAATTAATTTAAATTGTTTTTAAACTCTAATTCAGTATTTAAAATTAATAACATAAAAAAAAACGCAAAAATTATATTTTCATAAAGTATGAGCAATAAAATGTGCTTCTCTTGGCCCATGAATCATGGGCCATGATTCCTGGGTCGCCAAATAAGGGCAGGGTCGCCATATACGGGTTGGTTTTTCAAAACACGAAACCGACCCTTATTTGGCGACCCCCTGTAAATAGGTAAATTTTCTTATCAGACAGTGAATGAAATTTTATTTTAAATATGAAATCAAGCATCGTTTAATGGTTGATGGACATTTGTCTGGTCTATGCTACAAGGGTCTTACTTCATAGGTCTTACAGTATGACTCATACTTGACCATAAACCTGATTGAACTTATCTCAAACCGTTTCGAAACAAAATAAAAAAAAACAATGAAATTTGTGCTGAAATTTTCGCTGAAATTTTCGCTGAAATTTTCACCAGTTTTCTTTCAGACGTAATTGACCTGAGCGCGCTTTTAGAATTTTTATATATTTTTACTGGCGTCTCCAATTTACAGAAGGGGGCTTTTTACAATATATTTCTTTATTTTCAAATTTTCGTTTTAAAAACCACTAATTATGGCATAACAAAAACATACAGGTTTGCACTTTAACACATATATTTTATGATGTAATCTTCGTTTGCATGTCAAGTTGAGCTATTAATTATCATAAAACAAGACACCAAATTAACGGTCTCAAAAGTGTTTATTCAGTTACGCAACCTAACTTATGCTCCATTCAAATTTTTTAACGTACATATATGTATATTTTTATAAATTAAACATTAAATTTTATCATATTTTGTCCAATTTTCATTTAGTGATAATAAAATAAAGCAGCATATGTTGATGTCTTTATATCGATTATTTGTGTTTCAAGATTTCCGCGTTAAAAATTTTTCCGTATTTAACTCTCAGGGGCCAGGAGCTTTTGGGAACCCGTAGGGGGAAAATGTGGGTAAATAAACACGCACTTAAAAAAATCACAATAGTTCGCAATAATTCAAAAAAAAAATGGTAAAGCCAAGTTGTAGAGCTCGTCAAACTACGTCCATCTGACTATGCAGAAACTGATTTGGGCCACCAGGGCCCCTAGGGAGCTGTTTAAAATCTCCAACCTACGCAAAAAGAACACCGTCAATCGACTTTTCTCGAAAAGTTAAGGGGGGGTCAGCAATACCCGTTTTGCCCTACGGGACCTCCATATGCCTTAAATCGATGAAAAAACAAGTTGCGTGTCTATATACACGCAATTCCCCCTGAGAGTTAAAAAAATATTTTTATAATCGAGAATATTCAAACCCACACAAGTACTCACTTTATGTAATTTTAAAGCTTTCCACTAGTAATTGTTATGTGATAAAGTTATCTTGGAATTTTTCTACTTTTACGTTTACATACCAAGTAATTTCAGACAACATGTTCATTTGTCTGTTTTCGTTTGTTAAAACGTTTTTTGAAATTCAGGAGCCAGGATATTTAGTCAATTGTTGTTAAAATTTTTTTTCAGGATAATTTCGATTTTATATCAAGTTTTTGAATTATAAATGTTTTTGGCATATTTCAATTTTTTAGAATTATGGCCCAAAAACCTCTCCGGACGTAACGTGAAAAACGTTATTTTATTTTACGTCTACCGTGTGTTCAAGCTTAGACTTTCGTGGTAAATGGGGTCGCCGAATAAGGGTTAACTTCGTGTTTTGAAAAACCGACACTTATTTTGCGCAAACGATCCACCCCTGTTATGCCAAAACTAGCGTTTGAATCAATTGAAAATTTCTCAAAGCCCGACGGTCTAAACTCCGACACACGGTAATTTAGTTTAAATGATAATAACGATGAATGTCTTAGAATTTTTCTGATTTGAAACGTGTTTTTTCAAATCCATCTTAGGATTTTAATATTTTTCAATTACCCAAAGTATCTTAATTGGTAAATAATGAATAAAAAAAAACGAAAAATTTGAATCAAGCTGTACGAGTTAAATTCTTGAA
This sequence comes from Oikopleura albicans, assembly GCA_004367875.1. NCBI lineage: Eukaryota > Metazoa > Chordata > Appendicularia > Copelata > Oikopleuridae > Oikopleura > Oikopleura albicans. The sequence continues at coordinate 65,195 of SCLG01000287.1, read as the reverse complement.
AAATTATGCGCTAAAACAGTAGTGATCTAATATACGGGTCGTGCTCCACGTTTTGTCCTCCAGAATTATGATTTATGAAAACAGATGTTGGTTTATGCTATTTTAATGAAATCGCATTTTAAAAGATTGATTACGTAATATACGGGGTTACACTGAAGTAACGTGACTTTAATTCGTTACTCCCGTTTTGAGAACGTTGCAAAAGTGAAATTTTGTCACGATAATGGCACGGTACACGGAAATTACATTCGCTGATTTTACAACCGAAAAAAAACTTTGGAGAATTTTTATTTTTTATAACAAATAGTTTTCCATGCATTTTAGTACACTGCAAAAAATTGATTCTCGAACACTTAAAGTACACCGCTTGAGGGTTTATCAGGCCACTTTCGCCTTCCAAAACTGGCCTGATAAACCTTCAGGCAGCCGGTTTATGAGTGCGTGGGCGGGATGTGCGAAAAACTCTTTGGAAAAAAGTGACTTGATAAGTGCACGAACGGGCAAAGTGGCCTGATAAAGGGGGGCCTGATAAACCCTCAAGCGGTGTAGTTAAGTTTAGAGAAAAAACAATTGGACAGGTCAAAAAAAGGTTGAACAAATTGATTTAACCTCTAGATATTCTGCGCCGCGTTTGGCCCAAAACCATGTCTTTATCCCCAATTATCACGTGACACAGTGACCTTGGGCAAAAATGGGCCACAATTTTAAAATTTATTTTTTCAAGCTGAACAAAACTGTACTATTAGTAGTACAAAACTGTACTATTAGTTAAACAGTTTTTTTTTTCAAAAATTGACCTGTCCAATTCTTATTTTTTCTTCTCTTAGTTAAAAATTCAATTTGGAAAAATATAATGTAGAAAAGTCCAATGTTGAAAAATACAATGTGGAAAAATACAATGTGGAAAAATACAATGTTAAAAAAAAATTTAATTTCTTTTTTAGTTCTTCTTAAAATGTTTCGAATTCAAGTTGCGTTTTTGGTGTGTACTAAAAAGCACCATTATCATTCATCGACTTTGGGTACTTAGTCTTGCACTTCACCATAAAGTTCATTTAGGTTATTAGGTTACATTTTAGCGTTTTGTTTCTGGGTGATATGTAAAGATAATAAGTTAGCTGGTAATGATTAGCGCCCGCGACAGTAAAGCGCTGTGATTGGCCACCATCCTCATTTTTCCGGAGGCAGACCAATAAGAGGCGCTAAAACATGGTCCATTCAATTTGAGTTAAAATTTTATTTAATCATTTTTAATTAATTATACAGTCTATTAAATTAAAACCCCAGAGCGGACCAAGAAATAGTAAAAAATGTACATGGAACGAATTAATAAATTTAGCTACCTTTTTTTAGACAAATAATATTTTTGTCACGAAAAAGCGACCCTTACTCGAGGCGTTTATTTATCAAACCCTCCTGTGTGTCCTGTAAATGTCATTTTCGGTAACTCTGACGATTGTAAAATCATCAAAAAAATAATCAACAAATACTATTTCAACCACGGCAACATAACTGTGTAGTGTGTAGGCGGGTTTTCTAAAATGTAAATGACAAGATTTTGCAGAAAAATGGCGAAATATTACAAAAATATGACGAAATGTACCATTTCGGCAACATAACTCCGCTGGTGGTGTAATTATCACACGACAGTCCAAATTACAGAGTTTAACTGGAATTATTAGACATGGCCTTAAACGGATCTCCGAGGTAACGGGCAATTTCTATTTAGACATAAAATACAAATACGGTTTCTTGGTGTTCTTCATTCTCAAAAAGGACTCGGTGCATCTCTAATTTTTATTATTATTCGTTTTTAACTCTTCGTTTTTAACTCTTCGTTTTTAACTCTCAGGACTTTTTGATAACCCGTAGGGGAGAATTCGCAATAATTCTGGTAAAAGTGGTAAAGCCAAGTTGAAGAGCTCGTCAAACTACGTCGATTTGACTATTAAGAAATTGATTTTGGCCATTAGGGCCCCCTAGAGAGCTGTTTGAAATATCCAACCTACGCAAAAAGAACCACCAAGGGAATTTTCTCGAAAAGTTGAGAGGGTGTCAGCAATACCGATTTTGCCCTACGGGGCCTCCTTATGCGTTAAATCGACGAAAAATCAAGTCGTGTGCGTATATGCATACACTTCCCCCTGCGAGTTAAAGCAAATATCGCATAGATACTGCATTTTGTCGAAAATGACTTTGTATAAAGTAACGTTTTAAAATCACGAAATCGAAAAAGTTACTAATAGTACTCTACCAATTATGATCTATAGAAATATTTTTTTTTGTGGTGCGATTAAATAACTCTTATAAAACGGCAAACGTATGTTCTCATGAAATTTATGCAAAAATATGACCAAATTGAAGACGGCGAATTATCTTCAGTTTCGAAATGATAAATCGTGTCTTTACTATGTCAGACTAGAGCTTAGCGGTGATTTACTCGGAATAATTAAAAATTATCGCAATTATCAACTGTTAAAGTCCGGGCAAAACTGAAAGCGTTATGAAAATAAGCGGAAATAAACACAGCGTCAAACGTTTTACATAACAAAAAAAAAACAGACAAAAAATGTAAGATTCAGAAAAGCTGAATCTGAACAGCATTTTGAAATAAAAAAAATGGTTGTTGCTGAATTGAGCAAAAGTCAAGTCTCACAAACGAGTAGCGCTGACCGCCGATTCGTTAAAAAATATTCACCAAATTCACCGGCCAACGATTATCGTTTCTTACGATTTATCCTTCTTATTGGTCAATGCAAGCGAATCGTTTTTACCACTACACAAAGCTGTTCGGATTCAGCTATTCCGAACCTTATAATTACCAAAAGGTACGAAAAGTGGAAGTGATGTGAATTTATAATCACGCTATTTTTAACAAAAAAACAAAAGTCTGAATCAGAAATTCAATCTGTTTAACCATTTTGTATAAAAACTTTTGAAATATTTCAATGGCTCGAAAACTATTGACAATAATAGTTTAAAAAAAATATATTTTATCAAATTAACCCAGTAATAAATTCTATGTATTTACAGCCCTTGCGCCCACAACGCATCGACCCACAACGCAACAGTGCGCGCATAACGCAACGCTTTTTGGGAAATGAAAGCGTTGCATTATTTTTTTTTCTAAAAAATATCGCTATTCATTATGGTTTTGAATTTTCAGATTTTCACCACAAAATAAAGTTTAGTCTGTATCGCTCTGGCGCCGTTATCGAATCAAATTTTCTAGCTACCCTAGCCTACGCACAACCTAACCTACGCACTACCTAGATTATGCAGTCAATTTTTTTTTCTACAGAAAAATGCGAGTTGACACGATAACCTGTAGCCAACTTTATCCATATTAATATTAGATACTAACTATAATTTTTTGTTTGAAATATTTTATAAAATTAGTACCTTGCATCAAGTCCATTGCAGTCGTTTAAGAGATATGATCCGAAACTTCATAATTTATTCTCAGCTGTACAGATATTGTACTACAGAAGAAATTTCGCTAAACATATACAGTATATAACTAAACAATAAAATTAAAGTTCCTTATCGCTGGTTTTTACTTTTTCGATAATCGAGATACTTCATGAGTCGGCTATGAAGACGTAAATCGACCTTGAATAATTTCGCTGGCTAAAATGAAGGTCGATTTTATGGATTTTTTTCCTTGAGACCCGGTTTGGTTTATCAATCCGTCATAAAATACGTCTGCCCGATTTACAGATTGGAAAGATGCATCGTTTGATTCTTCTTCAATTGTGTGTTCAGTTGATTTGCTAGTGTTACTCACTCTATTACGTTCTAGAATAAATAAATTTATTTATAGGAGTTATAAAATTAATAAACTATGAGTCATAGTCTATGACAGAGAAAAATCAACACTAAATATTTTGACAATATTCGGTCGGCATCACCAACTATTGTCCGTAGTACGGACTCCGTACTACAAAAAAGGAAGAAATTGTTACTTGTCGTTTCGCGTTGCTAGATAACGCGGCCAATGAAAATTAGCAGCGAGAGACAATTAAAATTTTGCGCGGACAAGAGTAATTTGAAAAAAAAGTTTTGACAAAATTCCACCAAAAAAAAAATAAAATTTTTGAGCAAGATAAATTTTACTGGTCCAATAAGCCCATTCATTTCTTGGGCTCCTTTTCTTGAGAACCTTCGTTGGGGAGACTGTACTTTGTAAAAAATCGTTACATTAGACCTGAGTCCTTAGAAAAATTCCGCAAAAAATATGGAAAATACCGAACGTTTTGCGAATACCTATTTGAGAAAGTAAAAACTTCCCCCACCGTCAAAAAGAGGACCAAACTCGCTTTCGGCGTAAACACAAAAACTTACTCTCACTGTTAGTTCTTGTTATACAACTCCCCATCAACTACTATTCTCAGTTTCGAGCAATTCCCGGCGAAAAATACGATACAACGAATAAAGGCGTTTATAGCACGAGTTGCTATAACGGCGTAGACATGATAACTGAAGCAGCTTTCCGAGAATTTCCCTTTGATGTTTTTTTGTCTTTTAATTCTAGAAGATTTTTCGAATTTGGTCTACAATTTACAAGTTAAAATGTTTTAGTTAAATATTAGCAGCAAGTTAAATGTTAGGGCAAAACGGGTATTGGTGACCCCCCCCTCAACTTTTCGAGAAAATTCGATTGACGGTGTTATATTTTGCGTAGGTTGGAGATACCAAACAGCTCTCTAGGGGGCCCTGGTGGCCCAAATCAATTTCTGAATAGTCAGATCGACGTAGTTTGACGAGCTCTACAACTTCGCTATCAGTTTTTTTTTATTTATTTCGAATTAATGTGAATTAAGTGCATGTTTATTTACACGCATTTTCCCCCTACGGGTTTCCAAAAACTCCTTGCCCCTAAGAGTTAAATTTGTAAATCACTTAATCTTGGCGTTAACGTTCACTTATGTTTTAAGTTATGAACAAAATAAAATAAAATGGTACTCGGAAAAAAGTTACAAATTTTGCTCATACATTTATATTCTTCAATTGTAAAATATAAGAAAAAAAAATTAACTTTAAGAAGGAGATTAACCTGTAAAGTATATGTTAAAAAATAAGTTTGCGCTTCAGTTTTTAGTTATAGTAAAAAGACAGGAAACAAACGTGGTGGACCCGGAGACGGTTAATGCACAAAAGTATCTTAACTCTCAGGGGGAAGGACTTTTTGATAACCCATAGGGGGAAGTTGTGTGCACGTATGCACACACTTAAAAATTCACAATAATTCGCAATAATTCTGGTCAAACTGGGAAAGCCAAGTTGTAGAGCTCGTCAAACTACGTTGATCTGACTATTAAGAAATTGATGTGGGCCACCAGGGCCTCCTAAAGAACTGTTTGAAACATCCAACCTACGCAAAAATACCCCAATGGAATTTTCTCGAAAAGTTGAGGGGGGGGTCAGCAGAACCAATTCTGCCCTACGGGGCCTCCTTATGCCTTAAATCTACGAAAAACCAAGCCGTGTGCATATATGCACAAATTTCCCCCTGCGAGTTAAAAAAGCTCACAAAAAATGAGTCGACACCTGTTTGAGAGTTTTCCATATTTTCATGTTTTCAGAATGAGCAAAAAATAAGAAATAAGCAAAAATAAAAAAAATCGCTCATTTTGAACGCGTCCGAGAAATTTCTAGTTCTGGAATTTTTACCGAAAAAATCAGTTCTAGAAAATATATAATAACGCAAGGATTTCATGTGTCACGCTGAGTAGAAATGGCGGGTCGTTATTAAAGACTCTCACCATGCGGTTCTAACAAGATTTCGGTAGTCGCGAGATTTTTTTTCCTAATTTCATCGCATTATTTTCTATTATTATTACGGTTTCAATACCAGATTACATAATTTCATAAATTTGAGCTTTTAACCCATTTCTGCACATCATTGAGATTTCTGATTTTCACGTGCAAATTCATCAATTTGTTATTTTTTCGGTCACTTCATCTAATTCTGCCGTAATAAGTATTGGCTCTTTACGAAATAAATATTTAGAAAAATTACATACATATATTTATGTCGTCGTATACACTCAACCCAGTATGATCTGAAAAGTGTACATTATTGGGGCGTTTTATGAGTGGTTGTTTAATTCGCCATTTACTCGCTTTCGCCTACTTTCTATTATTATTTTTATGCACAAAATGTATTATGATAGGGAAATATAATTAAAAATAAAGGCGTTCAGCAATTTTAACTCCTAACGGATAACTTGGTATAATTAATTTAACCCCTGCGCGCCTTTGCGTCTCAATAAGGCCAATTGGGCTCTTTTCAAATTGTGTCCATTATTAGATCGCAAAAGAAAATGGCGAAACTTTTATAAAAATGGCGAGAAAATTATTTTTTGTGACACATTAGAGCGCAACCGGTGTATTTGATTTAATACCAAAAATAAAGAAATACCTCCACGCTCCTGCGTTGTTATGTTGTCACCCCTATCTTGCAGATTTTGGTGTTCGTTCCCTTATCTGGCGGATTTTTTTTATACGAAAGTTACTCGATAATGGCGCAGGGGATGTATTTTTGTGAACCATGCCGAGCTATAAGAGAAGAGTAGATCGGAACATGGACAAGTGTCCGCGGACGTGTTCAGAGTCCAGATAGATCATGTGTTTTTGGAATTAAATTATAAAAAAATCGAGCCAAAAATCCACGTCTGATCCTTTTAGAATTTGACACATCTTGAAATGTGTCAAGTTATCGCATCCACAACTGTATCATGTTTATTTTCAGTTTCGAAGACAAGATCTAACACTAACAAAAAATGGAATATTTGACAAAAATTTGTCAAGTTTAGTTCATTACTGATTTTCCGTGTTTTTTTTTCATATTTTCTGTAAAACTATTTATGCCGAGAGAATCTTTTTTTATTGCAATAAACATTATCTTTGCCGTGGAATTTTCATCGGATAATTCTATAACAGTTTTTTCTTACCAAACCGCAAACATTAAACAGTTCAATTGAGCCGTTAAAAATCGAATAGGCTAATTTAACGTTGATATATAACGTTAATACACACCAAATGACAGAGTTCTATTTATCTTACCTTTATAAATTCTAAAAAAACAGTAAGATAACCAAACTTTGCTTTAATAACTGGGTAGGGCATAAGCGGCTCAGACGTTTCAAATAAACCAAACTTAAACTTAAGTTAAGTAAGTTAACAATCGTCAAGTAAGCTAAGAATTTTTTGGGGGAAAAATGTCTAAATTCAAGTACACCACCTGCGCCGTTATGTTACCACCCGTTATGTTACCAAAATTCCACTTTACCAGTTTTTTTTATTTTATTGTGGTAACATAACGGCGCAGGTGGTGTAAGTTAACAGTTTTTTTACGGTTTTCAGCACTTCCGTCTACACACTACTTAACTAAGTTGACAATCCTCAAGTAAGTTAACACCTTTTTTTCATTTTAATTTTGTTAACTTACATAGGAAGGCCGTGTCTAATAGTAAAAAAAAATCTCAAAGTCACACTATAATTTGGCCCCAGGTGAAACTTGTGAGCCGCCTACGCCCTACTTAGGTATCTAATCAAAGTTGGGTTATCTTACCGCCCTGTTATTATCATTTAATAGGGCTTTATAATCCCGACATTTTCAAAAATTAGGTAAATACAAAAATTCAAATAAGTGTACCCAGTTTTTCCAAGCATTGCAGTACATTTAACATTAATTTGGCAATTATTGAGTACGTGTCCACGAATTCCAAATGTTTGCGATAAGTTTGTTTTTGTTTTGCCAAAGAAACATTATAATTATTTTTTTCTTGCGGCCGGGCGCATCTTACGTAAGACAGTTTTATGGAACCAATTTCCTGAACAGTGAAAGATAACATCTTCCGAGTAAACTAATAAACAGTTAATCGAAATTATTATATATTTACTAAAAAGACGGTAGAACGTATTTGACATGCATTTATACAGTATTGAAGCTACGTGGTATGTTTAACAAGGAGATGTGTAATAAGGGTCGGTTTATGTTTTTAATTAAAACCCTGGCCCTTGAATTAAAGAAAGAGTTTTGATATGACGAATTAATTTATTTAAAAATAAAATTTTATCTTTAAAAATGCTCAACAACTACATCCCTAACCAGTTATCTTAACAAAATCGAGTTATTTTAACTTTTTACACCGAAACGCATCGTAAGTTCCATTTATCTAACCAAACGTCTAACCCAATTATCTAAACACTTTTTGAGCAAAACTGTTAACTCCTAGGGGGAGTGTGTGTGTATATATAGGTAGGTCAAAACTTTTCGAAAAAATTACATTTACGGTATTTTTTTGCGTAGGTTGGAGATTTCAAACAGCTCTCTAGGCGGCCCTGGCTTTGACGAGCTCTACAACTTGGCTTTACCAGTTTTTTTTTAATTATTGTTAATTTTTTAAGTGTTTGTATATAAACACATATTTTCCCCCTCCGGGTTTCCAAAAACTCCTTCCCCATGAGAGTGAAGATGTCTGGTATATTTTCAACCCACAAGCAAGTTTATTATAAACGGACTAAAAGTGCGACGCTTGACCAATGGCGAAAGAGCGAGACAAAAGATACACATCTCTCGCGCGCTGATTGGACAATACAATTTCAGCTTTCTTGTCATTGGTCAAACGTTTCACTTTCTTATTTGGCTTATTGGTCCCCGAATTCATCAGTCAAACTCCTTATTCGTTGCCGCCGTCGTGGTAAATGCTCATTTCGAAATTTTAAACAAAACAAATATAACACGTCACAAATACTGTATTTGTAAATTATCAGCGAGAATAAAACGTACGAGAACAACAATTTTAACTACAGTATGTTCCTGATTTCATCTAAACAGAAAACATGAAGAAAAGAAAAAAAACAGGAAAAATCTAGTACGATGGGCATGAAATCAGGAAAAAACTGCAAATAAAACAGTAATGAAACAAATCTGGTGGTAGNAGGGCGGGAAAGGTTATTCGCAGAATATCCTGGGTGGGTAAATAATTTCCAGGTAAGATTTGATCAAATTATATAACTTAATTTACTCAAATATAAGTAATGTAAAAAAGTAGTGTATGAATGAATAGGCTCAGTTATATACTCCCACTCTCGGGCATCTTTATGCGGCTACAAATTGCAAACTCGTTTATTCAAAAATGAGTTTAGCCGCGCCTATTCAATTCTTTCATATTCTCGACTATCCTATTTTGTTCTTTCACGAGGTTTGGCGCTTTCTATATTGAAAAAGGGTTAGCCATTTTTGGTCTATACAATTTTTCTCTGACAATCCATTTCTCTTTTTTTTACAAGGTCAAATCAGTTTATTAAAAGTTCAAAATGAAAAACCAAATCTCAATTGAAGATAAAGTCAGTTTTTTATGGATATGGCTTTATAAGTACTAACCTCTTCCCCTATATTAATAATAATTTATCACGTGATGTTTAGAAATTGCGCAATTCTATGACCTCATTTCTGCTTAAAGTAACAGAAAAAACTAAACTTTACGCAATATTTTTCAAATTGCGCAATTCGAAAGCCTGATTCCGCTTAAAGTAACAGGAAAAAGCCTGATTTCGCTTAAAGTAACACTATTTGAACTTTTTTTCGATTTAACCTACGCCCTACCTGCTTTAATAAAGTAACAATTTTCGCTTAAAGTAACAGTTTTTTTGATCATTTTGCTTAAAGTAACACTATTTGAACTTTTTTTCGATTTAACCTACGCCCTACCTACTTTAATAAAGTAACAATTTTCGCTTAAAGTAACAGTTTTTTTGATCATTTTGGTGTTACTTTAAGCAGGTAGGTGGTGTACGTTAAGTTAAACGTTAAGTTAATTTAAAGTTGATATATTCGTTGATATATAACGTTAATACACACCACATGATGGCGTTCTATTTGTCTGACCTTTATAAATTCTAAAAAAAAGCGGTAAGATAATCAAACTTTGCTTTGATAACCGGGTAGGGCGTAGGCGGCTCAGACGTTCCAAATAAACCTAAGTAAGTTAACAATCGTCAAGTAAGCTAACAATTTTTTGTCGATTTGGGGAAAATTGTCTAAATTCAAGTAAGTTACCAGTTTGTTTACGTTTTTCAGCACTTACTCAACTAAGTTGACAATCCTCAAGTAAGTTAACACATGTAAGTTAACACATGTATTTTCACTTTAATTTTGTAAACTTACAAGTAGGCGATGTATTTAAAAAATTCTTAACCACACACTATGATTATGCCCCAAGTGAAACTTCTAAGCCGCCTACGCCCTACCCAGGTATCTAATCAAAGTTGGGTTATCGTACCGCTTTGTTATTATCACTAGGGCGTTCCAACCCCGACATTTTCAAAATTAGGTAAATGCAAAAATTCAAATAAGTTAACCCAGTTTTTCTAGTCATCGTAGTACATTAGTTTCCCAATCATTGAGTACGTGTCCACGAATTCCAAAATGTTTGCGATAATTTTGTTTTTGTTTTGCGAAAAAACATTATAATTATTTTTTTTTTCTTGCGGCCGGGCGCATCTTACGTAAGACAGTTTTATGGAACCAATTTCCTGAACAGTGAAAGATAACATCTTCCGAGTAAACTAATAAACGGTTTATCGAAATTATTATATATTTACTAAAAAGACGGTAGAACGTATTAGACATGCATTTATACAGTATTGAAGCTACGTGGTATGTTTAACAAGGAGAAGTGTAATAAGGGTCGGTTTTTGTTTTGAATTAAACCCCTGGCCCTTGAATTAAAGCAAGGGTTTTGATATGAGGAATTAATTAATTTAAAAAATAGTGTAAAACCCCATTTAATCTTTCAACAAACTACACCCCCTAGTCAGTTATCTTAACAAAGTCGGGTTACTTTAACTTTTTAGACCGAAACGCATCGTAAGTTCCATTTTAAATATCTAACCGATAATATCTAACCGAACGTCTTCCCCAATTATCTAAACAAAATTCAATTATCTTAACACGTTTTGAGCAAAATTGTTGTCAAGATAACTGGTTAGGTTGTGTATATTTTTCAACAAAAAACAATACACCAACTAAAATGTGCGGCGCTTGACCAATGGCGAGAGAGCAAAACAAAAGATACACATCTCTCGCGCGCTGATTGGCCAATCTAATTTCAGCTTTCTTGTTATTGGTCAAACGTTTCACTTTCTTATTTGGCTTATTGGTCCCCGAATTCATCAGTTAAACTCCTTATTCGTTGCCGCCGTCGTGGTAAATGCCCATTTCTGACTTTAAAAAAAAAAACAAATATAACACGTCACAAATACTGTATTTGAAAATTATCACCGAGAATATAACGTACGAGAACAACAATTTTAACTACAGTACGTTCCTGATTTCATCTAAACAGAAAACATGAAGAAAATAAAGAAAAAACAGGAAAAATCTAGTACGATGGGCATGAAATCAGGAAAAAACTGCAAATAAAACAGTAATGAAACAAATCTGGTGGTAG
>SCLG01000287.1:33240-49819 GCA_004367875.1 Oikopleura albicans | reverse complement strand
CTCAACCTAATAATTGACTTAAGATGACCTTAATTGACATTTTCCTTGTTGAAATTACCTTGATAATATTTTTATGATTCAATCTTGGAAGAATTTCCAATTCTCGTGGGAGAAATTTTTGGACAAAGTCGTCCGGAGCGTTTCGCTTGTCGATACACTTAATAGCGCAGTTTTGCCTTAATCTGCTGCTAAATGCGGATCGAACTTTTGAATAGGCACCTTCACCAATCAAATTCAAAAGCTCGTAGCCACGCGGATTCAGGATTTCATCATCAGTCATTTTTTGCGGACGGGATTTGCGATTAGAACCAACTGTTATGGGTACGAAAACGCACAGGATTTCAGACTCCCCTGTAATCCCTGTTTTATAAACTTTTTAACTCGCAGGGGGAAGAGTGTGCAGTGCACACTGTGCACACGACTTGGTTTTTCGTCGATTTAAGCCATGGTATTGCTGACCTCCCCCCCTCAAGTTTTCGAGAAAATTCCATTGGCGGTATTTTTTTGCGTAAGTTGGATATTTCAAACAAATCTCTAGGGGGCCCTGGTGGCCCAAATTAATTTCTTAATAGTCAGATCGACGTAGTTTGACAAGCTCTACAACTAGGCTTTACCAGTTTTACCAGAATTATTGCGAATTTTTATTAACTTAAAGTGTGTCCATACGTGCACACAATTTCCCCCCTACGGGTTATCAAAAATTCCTTCCCATTGAGCGTTAACTACAACTTAACCAGTCTTGCAAAAATGCCCCAACGACGGAGCGACGACTGGACGAAGGCCGTCGATGTTTCCCAAAAAACGTTAGCGTTAGTCGCATTTTCGCAACAGTGAACTTAACTCCGAAGGACAACAGGTTGATATTAACCCTTAAGGGGAAATTCGTGCAAAAAAATTCAACAGTTTCTCAATCGTTTTTTCCACAATTTTGGGCATTTTAGAGCAATTCGTGCAAATTTGTACGACTCCGCATGGGTGGAAACCTAACTGGAAACCTAAATTGTGTTTGTCAGGCATATTTTTTCAAAATTTTGTAAAAACGATCAGCCCATTCCTTCACCTCATTTTCTCAATTTTTATCAATCATAATTTGTCAACGAATTTACAGAAAGCAAAAAAAAATTCAGGTAATTCGTACCCTGTGAATGCCTGTAAATGTAAAAACGAACAGGTATAAGTGCTAGTAGTTGTGTCTGGCTACATGCACTGCAAACCAAAGGCGTCTGATGCTCTGTCGAGGAGTGCTTCTGGTAAACTGATTCACTTTTTTTTCTTCAACTTTCAAATTCCAAGCTTCAATTCTAGAAAAAAGTGCGCCATTTGATGCAATTCGGTAGCAAGTTTTCTGTAGCAAGAGACCCATAATGCTACATTATCAATGCCCGAAAATTAATTGTTATTTCACTTTAACTGATCGAAGTTGAACAACAATAGTTAAAAATTAACGGTTAATTTATTTTTATTAGAAAAAAATAAACAATTACAGTCCTTGTGTCCCATTCGGGATATACCCCAATTCGACAATGATTCTTTGAATGACCCTAATTCGGGAAGAAATTGCAGATTTTAAACATGACCAGCTCATTTTACCGAATAATTTGATAATTTGAAATAGGTTTCGGTGTTTCAAAAAGGATACACAAAAAACTTCTATAATGGCTTCACATGTAAACTNAACTTAACCAGTCTTGCAAAAATGCCCCAACGACGGAGCGACGACTGGACGAAGGTCGTCGATGTTTCCCGAAAAACGTTAGCGTTAGACAGGTCTTGTCAACGGCCGTCATTATCGTTAGTCACATTTTCGCAACAATGAACTTAACTCCGAAAGACAACACGTGGATATTAACCCGTAAGGGGAAATTCGTACAATATAAAAAAAAAATCTCAATCGTTTTTCCACAATTTTGGGCATTTTAGAGCAATTCGTGCACATTTTTACGACTCCGCATGGGTGGAAATCTAACTGGAAACCTAAATTGTGTTTGTCAGGCATATTTTTGCAAAATTTTGTAAAAACCATCGGCTCATTGCTTCACCTCATTTTCTCAGTTTTTATCAATCATAATTTGTCAACGAAGGCAAAAAAATTTCAGGTAATTCGTACCCTGTGAATGCCTGTAAATGTAAAAACGAACAGGTATAAGTGCTAGTAGTTGTGTCTGGCTACATGCACTGCAAACCAAAGGCGTCTGATGCTCTGTCGAGGAGTGCTTCTGGTAAACTGATTCACTTTTTTTTTCTTCAACTTTCAAATTCCAAGCTTCAATTCTAGAAAAAAGTGCGCCATCTGATTCAATTCGGTGTTTTCTCAAGCAAGAGATCCGTAAATAATAATGCTACATTATTAATGTCGCCAATATATTTTTTTGTTGAAAATTAATTTAATTAATTGTTATTTTACGTTAACTGATCAAAGTCGAACAACAAATTGTTTTATATTACAATTTATAGTTACTTTATTTTTATACAAACAACAACAATTACAGTCCTTGTGTCCAATTCGGAGATATACGGTATATCATATACCCCAAATGATTTTTTGAATGACCCTAATTCGGGAATAATTTGCAGATTTTAGACATAGCCCGCTCATTTTACCGAATAATTTGATAATTCAAAAAGGATACACAAAAAAAAAACAAGCAATTGTGCGCGGCTTCTATAATGGCTTTACTTGTCTACTGATAGTAGAAATTTTCAAAAAAAAAATGATAAAAAATACCGGTACGGTGGTCAAAATTTGAACTACAAATCTGTTTCTGATAATCATTTTCGACCAATTAGTCTTTCGACTAACTTTATGGGATAAATATTCGGTAAGTGCCTTAACTCCCAGGGGTCCATTTTATCAAATTTGATCAAAACGCCTTAAATGGACCGAAAATGACTGTTAACCGAGCTTTATCAGAAATGAGCACATCATGGGTTGACGATGCGGAAGCTCACGATGTCAAGTTTTTTTCTGGTTTTGCATCGTTCATCTCCTTTTAGGCACTTTAACCCTTGTTTTCCACCGCTCTGCTAGTGCTTGTTCACCACCGGGATACAAATTTATATCCCTCGTCTTCGTGAGTCACGAATCGTGATCTCAGTGTGCGTTAACGCGACATCGTACAGCGAATGTTAAGCTTTAATTTGAAAGGTCTGACCTCTGGCATTCATACAAAAAATACAACGCTATTTATTTTCAATTTAAATTTGAGATTTAACTGTCATGCGCCACCCAGAAATACTAAGCGTCATGCGCCACGGTGGCCAGATCTGCCCACCGCTAATTTCATCATCACAACAAAACTATTTGGTCGATTTCCGCGGTTCAAAAAAAATATGAGAGACTAATTCATCTTCTACAAAATTAATAAATGAAAAAAAATATTAACATAAAAATAAGTGTTTTTTTTAATTAAAAAAAAGTTGGTTTAACGTTACAAGATAGGGGATTTCCAGCCAAATTAAGAACAAGACAGAAATATTATTGAATATATACATATGTACTGTGTACATGTTCTTTACTCGAAAAGACGAAATTATTAAAAGATATTATCTGAAAATGTTTAAACTTCGACACTTGTAACTTTGACATACAGTATTTGTGCCTAGTCAAGACAATTCTATATGATAAAAGTCGATGATTAAGTCCATATAAAGTAAGTAGAAAGTACCATTGTTCTGGTTTGTTCCACAAAAATCCGCCTATGGAATTTTCTATTTGGCCCGTACACCACCTAACCTGTTATCTGAACACTAAAAAAATCATAAAAAGTGAACAACTCAGTTTGGAAAACAATT
This sequence comes from Oikopleura albicans, assembly GCA_004367875.1. Classification (NCBI taxonomy): domain Eukaryota; kingdom Metazoa; phylum Chordata; class Appendicularia; order Copelata; family Oikopleuridae; genus Oikopleura; species Oikopleura albicans. Next base: position 46,027 of record SCLG01000287.1, on the reverse strand, counting down.
GTGTAGGGCACTTGGTAAGATAATTGAAAATTGGTGGGATAACTAGTTACAGTCAGGGGTCTCTCGATGTGCATTTTCGATTCCCGAAAAATATACACATCGAGAGGAACATGCACATCGAGAAAGACATGCACTTCGAGAGAGACATGCACATCGAGAGAGACATTGTTCGTCGTAAACACGGACAATATGACCATATTTCTAGAGAGCGTAGTCAAATAAGTCCATATACGCGATTTTTGGATCGTGCTGAAAAAATGCTGGTATCATCCTACCATATGAGTCCAAACTTGACACAAATATTTTTTGTAGATTCAAAATAACTATTTTTACAAAAAAAAATGAACATCGAGAAGGATTTTTTCGAAAAACACAAAAATATGGAAAAAGTGCACATCGAGAGGTTTATTTTTAAAAAATGGTGTGAAAAAAGTGTACAGGGAGAGGTATTTCCAAATTTTAGTGAAAAAGGTGCACATCGAGAGAATGCACATCGAGGGACCCTTGACTGTAGTAGGTGTATAACTTATACAGTACAGGGGGGTCGCCAAATAAGGGTCGGTTTCGTGTTTTGAAAAAACCGACCCTTATTTGGCGACCCGACCCGTATTTGGCGAACCCACATTTTTGCCTGATACTCTGATATATAGTTCACCAATCAAATGCCCTTAAGGGGGTAAATGTTGCTCAAATTCTCGACAAAANTTACATGAATTTTGTTAACTTACGTGAATTTTGTTAACTTACGTGGTGTTAACTTACGTATGTAGGTGGTGTAGGCTTTATAACTTATTTAAATTGACTAATACAACGTTTTACATAAAAAACCTACTAAAATACTAGTTTTAACTCCAAAAAAGGCAATTACCTCAATGCGATACACTACCCTCAATGCGATACACTTTTTTCAGACTGAAAGACTATTGCTTTGTGAGTCGGGACTGTATATGTTATAATAATTTAACCGAGAATTAGGGGGCCAAATGTTTGAATGAGAGATTATTGATCTAAAATATTTTTCGAAAAATTCATTTCGAAACCATGTTGCTAAAAACGAACAAAAATCTTATTATGATAAATAACTGACACATTTGGAAAATAAAATCATTTTAAGGTTTATTGAAGATGTTTTAATTTTGAACTTTGTAAGAAAAAATATCGTGAACGTCCGAGAGCTGAGACTAAGCAAAATTTGTTAAAAATACAGTTTAGGGAATAAATGTACAGTTTTGGAAATATATGGGTCTTTACCTAACCAATTGAGTTAACACTTTTTTAAATGTATTATTTCAAATACACATTATTATTTAGAACACAAACTGCTATCCCAAATGGTGTTATCTCAGATGGTTAGGTGGGGTTGATTATATTGTATTTATTGTTCAGTAAAGAAAAACGATACAAAAAATTCCAAATTTTCCGAATTTGACTAAAATGATATACAGCAGGGGCACTGCTCATTTAGAAAAATGTTACTCTCAAGAAAGATTGGCTTTTGCTCGATTTTTTGGAGAATTTTTTTTAGCTCATATACTTAGCCTAAATAATATAAGATATGTTGGTTGAGCCAAGGACGGATGCCACCTCTAGCAAATAAGTCTTCAATGGAGTCCTTAGGGCGGGCCAGATTTAAGCAAAATGGTCATTTTGTCTATTGACCATTTGTTATAAAGGCCCATTTTGAGGTAAAGGCCCGTTATGTTGAAAACGGTCATTCTGTTGGAAATGCTCATTTTGTTGAAAAGGACTATTTTGATGAAAATTATCATATTGCGCTGAAAAAAGTTTTTGTTGAAAATTGTTTGGAAGATTCTTTCCAGATGACATACATGTAAGGCTGTCCCAAGCATTTTTTGACCGTTCCCAAATTAGCCTAAAACAAATTGTACAATATGTGTCTTTTGTCAAACTGTTACATGTTTTACATTTTTTAGTTTGAGTTTGTTGACATGACGTGCTAGTTATATTTTGTTGAAAAGTCCCACTATGTTGAAAATCCGCATTTTCTTCAAAATGCCCACTTATTTGAAAATTCCCATTTTCTTGAAAATTTCCTCTTTCTTGAAAATGTCCATTCGTTTGAAAACGTCCATTTTCTTGAAAATATCCATTTTCTTGAAAATGTACATTTTCTTGAAAATGTCCATTTTCTTGAAAATGTCCATTTTCTTGAAAATGTCCATTTTCTTGAAAATGACTATTTTGGTGATAAGGCCCACTTGGACGGAAATGGTCATATTGTGGGAAAAGCCCATTTTGTCGAAAAGGAAGATCATGACGGAAACACCCAATTGGTCGAAAGGGACCATTTTGACGAAAACCCCCGTTTTGTCGAAAGGGACCATTTTGATGAAAACCCCCATTTTGAGAGAAATGACCATATCGCTGGAAAGGCCTATTTTGTTGAAAAGGACCATATTGGGAAAAGGACCAATTATTGGGTCGAGATCGGTTATTTGAAGTGTTTGGAATTTCGTTACATATTTTACAATATGTGAAATCTTTTTTGCACACGTTGTTACAGTTTTTACATTTTTTCTGACGCTGTTCCTTATAGGCTTCCTTATAGGCTTCTGCTACTTTCAACTGACGCTGTTCCTTATAGGCTTCCTTATAGGCTTCTGCTACTTTCAACTGACGCTTTTTACATACTTTACAGTATATCGAATTTTTTGGTTTTTTGAACTTCTTGTTGCATGTTTTACATTCTTTCCATGGAACTTCGTCACTTTTAGCTTCACATTTAGTTTCTTCACTTTTAGCTCCACTTTTAGTTTCTTTACTTCTTACATCTAGGAATCTGTTTTCCAATTCGGTGTGAGCTTTACTTGGTTAAAGGTTGAAAATCATATTTTTAAATTTAATTGCTTCAGACCACCAAAAGCTTCTTATATTGAGCGGTGTAAAATCATTACACAGGATATGTAGTTAACCTTCCACTAAAATTTTTACAAAACTGGACGGTTAACCCGGTTCTGGGCGTTTAAGGGCACAATGCGTAGGCATTTTTTGGGAAATTAAAAAAATCGAAACTGGACAGTTAGCTAAAAATAGGGTGGACGGTTAACGGAAAATAGCCATTTTTATTCAATAAATTAATCTCCTATATCACGTGACTCTTTACTTTGACTTTTACGGATGATAAAGTCGATTTCTTAACTGGTCCCCGTTTTAATCCAGCATTTTTGCTGGAATCACCTGTTTTTAGTAAATTTTAGTATGATAAACACCTCTCAAAAAAAATTGTTTAGACAAATTTACCTGGAATTCAATTCTCTATTTTTTGATATCAAAATGAAAACAAAAATATTTAGGAAATTGGAGACGCGACACCGAAACTCTAGTGGCGTATTTTCCGTTTTGGGCAGACATCGCCTTTTCAAATTTAAAAATAGCCTGATGATCTTTTGAAGTTGCTTTTTGACAATAAAAATGTTTTTGATAAGTTTATTTGTTAAAAAATAAAATATTCACAAAAATATGAGCGCAAAACGTAAAAATCGAAAAACTGGTCAAATCAAACCGGTTAGGTCGGTTGGGTTTATTTTTTTTTTCTACACACATAATCGGGTATATTCTATCATTTGTGAAAAAAATCAAGGCGTTCACTCTTCTATTTCGTGTTCCTCATATCCCAGGTGGGGGGTTCTACACATGTTAGGACAGACGTGCGCGAGAAATTCTTTACGTGACATGGTACTAGTTGTCTAGTAGTTTAATCTGAAAAATCAAACCACGTCCCAGATGTTAAACTGGCTGTATTTTAAATTTCAATGAAAAAATAATTATTGGGTGAGAAAACAACAAAAGAAAAAAGGAGTTATTTTCTCCCCAGCGATCCCAAAAAACATTAAATTTTTTTTTTCTAAATTATAACGTTTGATGTGTTGATTAACGCCGAAATCCCACAGCTTGTCAAGAGAAAATAATTATTGAAAAATATTGTCCCGATTTTTCTATATCGCCTATTAAGCGCGATCCAGCAAAAATGCTGGAATACGACGGGGACGGAGTGCGTCTGTTCGCGAACGGGGACGAGTTAACAAATCAATATTTTTTTTACTTTTTCATACTTTTCGACTCAATTGACCATTGAAAAAATTTTAATATTGCTTAATATTGAAAAAGTTTTAATATTGCTTAATATTGAAAAAGTTTTAATATTGCTATATGACACAAATTTTAGAGAAACAAAGAGAAAATATTCAAAATTATTTACTAAAAAACATACGTTTCATGCAAACTAACGGCGGATCGTGTATGCGTTAGCTCTGGAAAAAAAAATTTGTACAAAAGTCGACGGTTAACCCGGTTCCGGACGGTTAAGGGCTGGTTAACTACATATCCTATGTATTTGTTAAAAAAAATTTCGGGTAGGTTACCCCAATTTGTCTTGTTTGACTTGTTTGTATAGGCTAGATCAAAAACATTTTCAAAAAATAAAAAAACGAAGTTGCAGAGACAAATAATTAAGGTTTCTTTAATTCTCTATTTATTTCTCTCAAATTTGATCCATAAATTATAGGAAACATTATCTTTTAACAATTTTAAACCCAATCCTTTCTTGATTTGTCAAATCTATATGTATTACATCAGAGTTACTTTTTTTTCGTTTTTGATTGGATATAACTTCTTCATTACTTATCTTTGTTTTCCTTTTTTTGACTAATTTTGACCAATAACGCATATCGTTCATAACTTCTTTAGTTGTGTCAATTTTGCCGTCTGGGTCTAGTGTTGTATGTAAATCTTCGAGTAGTTCTTTCCCGGATCGTAGTTTTTGATTGGGAACTTCTGATTCTGTGAAATTGTATTTTTTATGGAAAAAGAACGTCCGAGAAAATTGTTTTTTGATAATTTTCCAGTTTTTGGTGGCAATTTGCGTTCCAATACGTTTTCTGGGTGGGGTATTTTCAATTTAACTTTCACTGTTCTACACTGTTACAGTTTTCCAAATGAAAAACATATAAAACATATAATTGCAACAATTCTCCATTAAGGATGGTCATGACTCTACTTATTGAAAAATAGTGAATAGGAGATGTAGTGTCTGTTTCTTCAAAAGTGACACCAATTAAGCTTTGTATATTCGTTTTTCAGAAATGTTTTTTGTACAAATTGTTATCAGAAATCGTTTTGTTTTTGTTTTAAAAATGTAATTTCTTCGATTAAAAAAAATCAAAAAGTACAATTTTTGAAAAACAAAACAAAAAATGTGAATTTTTAAATTCATACCCATTCACTTTCGGATTCCAGGCGTCTAAGCTGTTTTTTCATGTTTAATTTATTTTCATATTTTTGAAGTATTGTTTCTTGGTCCCGCAAATGGCTGTCTTCCGATTTCTTCTTATTGCTCGTTTTTAAAAACTTTTGCAACAAAAACTTTTGCAACAGTTCCTTTTCTGTTACGACGTCTTCTCTGTTACGACATTCCATGATTTGTTCAACTATCATCACAATATCAGGTTCATGATCTTAAAATTAAATTCCAGAGTCTTCAATTTTTTTTATAATCGGCGTTCTTTACAAAAATATTATAATCCAAGTAAGAAGCATATTTAACTCAAAAAGTTAACTCTTGAACACATATTGTGAACAGTTGTCCTAATTTGCATTTAAGACATGTTTTTTGTGTGATTTTCGATTATTAAATCACTTGGCAGAAAAAATCAACATAGAGAAAACAATTTTACATAGGAAAGAAGAAAAAAATATGATACAGTTGTGGAAGTCTATTCGTAACACTTTCACATTCCAAAAACGAGAGGATATTTTGTTACGATTAGGCTTCAACTATCGCCAACCATAACATCTATATATTATATGTTTTTAAATTACACCCAATGCGCAGTTATCGGGCGGGTTTCGCGACAAAAAAAGTCTTAATCGGGCGCCGATAACTGCTCAGGACGGGAGCGGAATAAGGTCAAAATATGCAAAAAAAACCCGCCCGATAACAGCACGAGCGGGAAATGTGGTCATTTATACACATATATTCAATAGCAATGCGCAGGGTGCCCGATAACAGCGCAGGGTGCCCTATAAATGGGCACAGTCCGCCCAATAACTGCGCACCCGGTGTATATATAATGTTTTAAATTAAAAAAACATTTCCAACGAAAAAAAGGGCCATTTTAATGTAGAAAAGTCCTTTAAAATTTGACTTTCAGAACAAATGGTGCATAGCAGGTGACCTTGACCTCGTGTCATGTCAAACTTTGTTTAACCTACTTGTTCAGACCCTAAGCTTTAATTTGCGCCTATTTGTGACCTATTCCGACGTGGGCGTAGATGGTAGAAGTGGTCCAGAAAAAAATCGTTTTTTGCGTAGGTTGGACATTTCAAACAGCTCTCTAGGGGCCCGGTGGTCCAAATCAAGTTCTGAATAATCAGATCGACGTAGTTTTACGAGTTCTACAACTTGGCTTTTTTTTTGAAATTTTTCGATTTGCTCACTTCTACCATATCTACCACAAACATTCCACACAAACATTCCACACAAACATTCCACACAAACATTCCACACAAACATTCCACACAAACATTCCTCCAATTAATTACAAACTTTTTTCTCATAGTCTATTAACACTATACATACGTTATATATAGCAAAAGTGTTACGATCAGAGTTAACCGCTCATATCCCAATTTGGGCCCAGAAACTGTTACGAAAAGAACATTTTGTTACGAATAGAAGTGTTACGAATAGGCTTCCACAACTGTAATTATATTTATCACGAGTAATACGTTTTTCTTTATAACTCTTGCATACCGTGTCTATTGATTACAAAAAAATCTATCGAGGGGTATTGTTGAAGAAAAAGGCTGAAGAAGAAGATGAAATCTCTAAAGAGTAAAAAACGTGGCTAGTGTGGACATTTGTTCACATTATGTTACATAATTTATGTATTCAGGGAACTCTGAGAAAATGTGTTCAAAGGTTAATCCCCAAACACGATTATTATGCACATCGCTGAACACAAATCCCTTATCAACCATTCTTTGATCGTTCGTAATTTCACAGTACAAGCAAATGTATGGTCCTGAATCTAATGGGCATACTCTTGCAAAATCCCGAGTCGGGAGTACAGGCCATCCTTTTTTGTCGATTTGAACACAAAAAACAATCATAAACGGGTAAACGGTCGAAAAGGGGGTTATTTTTGCAGGCTATTGAACCGTATACTAGTTTCCAGTTTTGGAATAACATGTCCGAGAAAAAATGAATGTGAAAGCTATAAGCTCTTTGCCTTTGTAATCGATTATTCCATGTTGGTTTTCACTTTTACTTCGTTTAATGAAGCCAAACAACTCAAAATTAATGTTTTTACAAGGGACAGGACAAACTTCCGGGGTCGTGTTTGGGGGTTAATGCATTTGTTGTGAGACTAAATTTTAATTTCAAGTTGGTACCTAAAAATTGCACTGGATGGGATTCGTCATTTGCCTTTTTTATCGCATTTTCCAATAGTGCGATAAGTTCTACAATTTTTTTGTAGTAGTGCTCGAACAGTACTTTCTCGCGTGAGAAACATTCGCTATTATTTGCGTAGGCTTCCACTTCATCCTTCAGTTGTTCATAGTATGCGATGATGTCCATGATTTTTCCACAGTCCGTTTTTATTTGTTTTTTCAACAGCACTAATAGAAGAGTTACAATAAAAATGGTTTTGTTCAGTCATAAATTGCATGGTTTGTCCGTTTACTCTATTGTGACGAAAAGTTAATCCGCCGAAAATTTTACCCTGTTATTGGTCAAAAGGGGAAAAAAGTTCGGCGGACTAACCTTTCGCCATTTTGGACATCTCCAAGTAGTGACTCTAAGTTGTTTTTTTTAACGTTTGAACAAGTCTTTATTTAACCAAAACCCGTTAGCAAACGAAAATTTTGACTAACGTTTGTCAGCTACCACGCCTACGCACTGCGACGTTATCCGGTCTAAGAAATGCGTCTTCACCCTTTTCATTATATTACAGGGTTTCAGCAAGCAATATTGTAATTCTTGTCTTGATATAATGATCGAAATGGTGTAGATGACGGTGGAATGTCTAAGAATGGGAACGACCCCCTTGGAAATTTCGGTATACCAACTGCCGCATAAATGTTATACAAAAATTGAAGTGTTTTCAAACATTTCTTCTTTTCTGCTTCTTCTTTTGTTGTTATTTCACGGAAATATTTATATAGAAAGCTTCGTGAATGTTCGTCAAATAATTGTTTGTTATTCGAAATAAACTTGAAATTAGGGTTCAATAATGTGCACATTGAACTGCTATAGGAGTAGGGCATGATATAGGACGTCTGTGCTTAAATTAACCTTAATTATAACTTATAATATTAATTTTAACTTGTAATTAAAAAGAAAAGCTTTTTATACGAAAAATAGTTGGTCCAAGTAAAGGAAAAGCTACACTTTTTTACGTTCTTTTTGACAGATAGGTTTTCTCCGAAAAATCACGATTGTATAATTTATACGTTTTTTTATAAAGCGTATAAATACTAAAAACCATGTTCTATTAGACAAAAACCCTGGTGTGCTTGAATAAGGGCCAGGTTATTGAGCCCGCCCCGTGTATCTTTATTTTAGCGCTTGAAAACTTGTTTGAAACTTTCAAATAGCCAAGAATTTAACTACAGTCCTTCGTTCCATAATTTGTCCCAAATTAACTCTATGAGGGACCCTAATTCCATAACGGCCGTTATGAAATCAAGGACTGTATTATCTTGAATTTTTATTTCGAACCCGCCTTGAAGTCACGTTGATTTTTCCAAACCTGCCTTAGAATGGGAACCATTTTTGCTGTTGGAACATACACATCACGAAGTAGCTCTATCTCTGATGTTTCTGATGTAACGTCAAACGGCGAATAAAGTAATGTTTCTTTTTCTAAATTGCGTACTTCTTTTTTGATATCATAAAGTAGAAATATGGGACCATAAGTGATATGCGTGTTTAGATCTTCAACGGTTTCCTCGGATAATCGGCGATCTCGCGGTTTTGCTAAGGACGTAACATCTGTGCCAAATTCAAAAGTTTTTCGTAAAATTGGCCATTTTTTGTATAAAAGTTCTTCTAGTGATTCTCTGGTCTTCATTCTGGTGAAGTATCTTATTTAGTTAACAATTTTGAAAATCTATAATCTAATCTAATGCCACTGCAAGTTTAAAATATCCGAAAACACCCACATACTACACAATATATTTTTCAACAAAACTAACAGAAAAAAATGATTTATAAAAAGTATTCACCGTGGAGTCAAAACTTCGGACAAACGTCAATTGCTAACTGTTAACTCACATGGGTAGTGCGTAGGCGGAAATGCTGGGAAAAAAAGACAAAAAAGGACACAAAAAGTGTTAAGTCAACTGCAAGCTGTTAAGTCAAATGCAAACTGTTAAGCCAAATGGTATTAAGTCAGATGGTTAGGTGGTGTACACCAGATGTACCTTTATCTTGGGAAAGTTTGGGGCTAAATGGATCCAAGATAACGGAAAATAGGCTCAAATTACCAAGATAAAGGTACACAAGATAAAGGTACATCTGGTGTATATGATATTATAAAATATGATAACCATTCTTCCTTTCTTCGTCAAGGGATTTTAGTTCTTGCTCTATTGTTGCATCTCGTTTGTCGAAGTCTACTTCCTTATCATTTCCGTCAATTGTTAATGTGACAGAATCCTTCGAATCGTTACAAGTCATCCGATATTCCCCAATATTATTTTGTAAAATTGTTCTTTCAGCTTCGAGTTTCTTGATTTTCTCGTTGATTTTTGCCAATTCTTCACTTTCTTTCAAATGCACTTTTGAATATTCGCCATCTGTATATAAAGTTTATCAAGGAACCAAAGTATATGAATATATAATATATATCTGCTTCGGTTCTTTTGGTCCTTAATAAGGACTCCTTATTGATTTTTTTTCGCCAAAACGGTCTTTTAATTATTTTGCACCAATAAGGTCCCTTTAATTAAAAAATTACCGAATTACACAACTTGAGAAGTTAGTAATATAATACGAGAGAGGAGCTCTAGAATTTTTGAAAGGTTCAAAAAAATTGATCTTCAAAAAATTCTAGAGTTTCCCAGAGATTTTGGGAATTTTGTTTACCACATTTTTTTACTAACTTTTCAAGTTTCATAATTTGGCAAAATTAGATTTTACTTAAATTGACCCAAAATAATTATATGGCCGTTTTGGCGAAAAAAATCTTAATAGGGACCAAAAGAACCGAAACAGATATACAGTCCCTCACCCAAATAGGTAACGATTTCGTTCTGAAAAAATCGTTACCTATTTGGGTAGTCGTTACCCATTTGGGAAGTTGGATTTTCTGAGTCTAAAAAATAGCCTTTTTGATGTTGTTTTAACATAGCGGTACCGAAATCGAAGACCAGGAAACACATTTTAGTGTGGGTCGTGAACAAAAAAAAATTTATTGTTTTTCATAAAAAAAATATTGTATTATCTGAATGTGTTTTTTTATTTCAGTTTTTTCGAAAGGATAATAATGAATATGAGGCCCCACATTGGGAAATTCCCCATTATGAGGAATTCCGTTCTCGATACATACGTAGGAAGACTAAATATTTCAAACATTTCGTTATTAAATTTTTTAAAACGTTTTTTGAGAGAAATGATATTAGGAAAACAAATGTTACCTATTTACGTAGTTGGACTTTGGAAAAAAAAATCGTTACCAATTTGGGTAATTACGTCATTTAGTTACCTTTTTGGGTGGTGTACTGTAATAATTTTTTCAGAGTTTTTTTCAAATTGTCTTGTTCAAAATCTCCTGTTCGACGTATTTAAAAAAAAATTCGAATGTTCAAAAAAAAAGTTATGACAAGTTATGAAAATTTTATTAATGAAAAATTTGTATTATTGCGGCCGGCTAACTTCACAACTTTTTTTGTTAAAAGTTGAAAATTATTGTCTAATTAGTGATAAACCTGACCATGAGCATATCAATCGTTGCTTTCTTAAATTGGGTTTTTGACACTTCATCGGAAAAATGCAGGGTTGGAAATGATCCGGCGGGAAATTTTTTGATACCCAGTGCCTTCCACAAATTGGACAACTCAAAAATAGCTTGTTTCGTTTTAAAATCTTTAATTTCGCAGAATATAAACAACTTTTCATCATTAACCATTTTTGATTCGATAGTATACTTCGTATTGTTATCATTAGTTTTGGCTAGATCATTTGTGGCTAGATGTTCCAGATAATTTCTTTTTTTCAGAATTCGCAAACAAAATATCAAGGAGTACTGGTAAAAACTGTTTATATACAGTATTTGATATACATATCATAGCTATACTGCAGCATACAGTATACTGTATAGATATGATATGTACACAGGGTGCGCAGTTATCTTGCGAACTTCGTCCTTGAGAAGTCGTAAGATAAGCGTTTTTTCGCAAGATAACTGCTCAGTGCATAACACATAAATACACTCCCTTAAGTCTAATCCAAACGACGGATAAGTCGACTTTTCCACAAACCTACACTCATACCGTGTATTGGAAAATAAAAATGCCTCAAATTCTGCAGTAATCGTCATTTTCAGCATAACAGTACTTTGAGTATAATAAAATAAAGAAAATGTCGAATTTATTCAAGTTCACGGCAACGTGGGGAATCTACGACAAAAGTTATGGTGTCAAAAAAACTTTCATAACTAACTTCTCACAATTCTGCATGAACTCACACAGTTTTTTGATCCAATTAATGGCTTGAAATAGCTTTTACAGCGATCCTCTTTGAAGTTGAGTTCGTAAACAAAACTATATACCAATCATTAAAACCTTAATCCGTAAAGAAAAACGAATCCAACTAATGGTCAAACGTGGTCATTAGGCCAAAGTTGACCATCTCAGGTCATGTCACATGACTCATGTGTTATATAAAATCCTAATTCCTTGATAGTTTTTCAATTTCGTTCGCGTTTTCGAGGAGGTCCACGAACAAAAACGGTCCCTTCTCTACTGTTTGAATATAACCTATCATCTTCAGCGTACGTGTCGTGCATATTCTTGTTAACCAAATAGAGTCCAAATACGGACTTAAACAGTCCATTTACTTAATAAACTTTATATGAACCAAAATCTCTCTTGATATGCCGTACAAACCCAGTGTGACGCGTAGAAAAAAAAATCGCTCGAAAAAAAAGAGTCGAACAAAACCAGTACACTCAATACTTGTTTTGGTACAAGTCTTCAACTGATACAGAAACCATAAATAGGTAGAAATCGTGCCTTTGTTAAAATGGCCTTTGTACTAGTACTTGTATAGTACAGTCGTTACTCCTTTTTGGGACGTTTTCGTTTCTCGAAAATAGCGTTCGAAAAAAGAGCATCGTCACAAAAAGGATCATTTTTTATTAGAACGGCCCCATTTTGGCCGGAAAACCCCTCCCAAAAAGGACTGTTGTTTTTTTTAACTTGCTTTAAATACTAATTTCGATACTATAGAAAATATTTAGCGCAAAATAAAATGATACAGGGGAGCACCAAGTAAGGGCACGCCAAGTAAGGGTAGGTGGGCGCCAAGTAAGGGTAGGTTTCATTTCACGAAAAAATTTCGGTGCCAAGTAAGGGTACGTCAATTAGAGGCAGATAAGGGTATCCAATTCAAACTTTTTTTTGTTCTATATGATTACTTGTGTACTTTAAATATATTTTTAATAAAATTATAGAATTAACGTGTCAGCCTTATACCAAAATAAGACAAAATTGGTAAAAGTGACAACGCCAAGTAAGGGTAGGGGCGCCAAGTAAGGGTAGG
>SCLG01000287.1:0-29643 GCA_004367875.1 Oikopleura albicans | reverse complement strand
TTTTAAGTAGTATTAGGGTACATGGGTCATATGTAATTTTTTCCAAGGAATTTTTTAAGGCCGGAAATGACCGGAAATGACACCGGAAGTCCCCTGAACACTGTTTTAAGTTGTATTAAGGTATATGGGTCATATGTAATTTTTTCCAAGGAATTTTTTAAGACCGGAAATGACCTGAAATCAAACCGGAAGCCTCCTAAATACTCTTTTAACTAGTATAAGGGTATATGTGACATATGTAATTTTTTTCAAGGAATTTTTTAAGGCCGGAAATGAACCCGGAAGTCCCCTAAACACTGTTTTGAGCAGTATTAAGGTATATGGGTCATATATAATTTTTTCCAAGGAATTTTTTAAGACCGGAAATGTCCTTAAATGCAAACCGGAAGTCCCCTAAACACTCTTTTAACTAGTATAAGGATACATGTTTCATATATAACTTTTTTCCCAGGATTTTTTAAGACCTGCAATACTGATTAAAATAATAACAAAGACTAATAATAATTTATTTTATACAAATTTTTTTGAATTAATTTATTGGACTATGATGTGGTTTTTAATACAGTTAAATGAACTTCATGCCAACAATATACGTCTCAGGAGATATGTCATTGTAATTCCCAATACGATTGTTTGCTTCAAGCTATACTGAGAAAAACTTTTCATTGATATTTTTTTTGAAAGTTGTTGCATGTTTTGGTTTATACAAAAACAACTCCATGTTGTGCATGATACGTCGTAAAGTTCGTCAATCCGCCCAGATAATTTTGCAATTAATTCATCTAAGAAAGCTTGATAGTCTTCTCTGCCGAGTTTAGTAACAGCCATATGATCTATCGTTTCCCCAATATAAAATATGTATGCAATGATATCCCAATTTAATTGCATTGGTTCAGTATCATGAGTGACATTATACAATGTAATATCGACAAGGTCTTGAAAAGATTCATTGGTAAAACATAACTTAGAATATCTCTCAATTTTATTTTTAAGGTAATAAAAATAAGAGCCATGAGTCTTTTTACATGTCAATATTAACGAATACAATGCTGGAACAACATCATGACCTTTATTAAAATCACCTGAAAAATCAAAAAAACTTTCACAAATTTCTCTTGTGCTCATTTTGCGGTATAAGCAATATTATTTTCGTATATAAGGAAATTGAGGGCGCTAAAACGCTATGAAAAGTATTTAAAAAGATGCGATTCGTTTTGTAACCAAACATGATTTTGTTTTTATTTGTGACACACGTCATGGGAGATATGACAGATTTAAGTAGACTCGCTTATAATGCCTTAACTTATTTTGAATTTTTGTCGTATGTTCTAATCGGATTATGTTTACTTCAACTTGTGTTGTTTATAACATTTTTGATAGCATACATTGGAGAGTCAAAATTCAAACAAACAAAAAAAGAAAATCACGATATTGTTCGACCAATGATCGCTTAGCTGATACTATATAAAGAGATGTCTCTCAAAATAAGAATCAGTCGAAATGAATTTACACTATTTACTCGTTCTATGTCAACAATTACATTGTATTTTACCAAGAGATAGAGGGCCTCGTAATAGAACTATAGCTTGGTTGGAAAACGAAGATTATGAATCAGATATTGACATATTGGATACGTTGAATACAATATTTAACACCTTAAAATCATCGCCGCCAATTAATATATCTAATTCAATCAATATACAATTGACCGATAATGGAACGGAAACAATGCAAACCAACTCATCGCATGTCCTCGTACGGCGTATATTGGATATTCCAGTCAAAGAAAACGACGATCAAACTTATTTCCTTGTTATGTTAATTATGACAATATTAATTAGTTTGTTAGGTTTAACGACAACTTATATGACAGCTCGTTTATATCAAGCGCTCCCGAATAATATATCAACATACACCCCTGCACAACAACTTTCGGATTAATAAATGCCTCCAGGCAATTCACGGCCTTTGAACTATATTTATAAATCCGTGTTTTATATGCAAGTTATCATAAAGTGCAAGATGAAGCAAACTACGATTTTTGGAAAAGAGATTTTTGACAGCAAATTGCAAAAACCTTTTCGTTTGTTAATTGCAGGTGGATCTGGAACAGGAAAAACAACATTTCTTGAACAATTAGTCAACCAGTCACACTTTCAATCACCATTTGATAAAATCGTTTATTGTTATCCAGATTATTTAGACGAAATACCTGTTGAATTCGATCAAATTGTTGACTATAAACAAGGTTTATGCGATTTGAATTATTTTTCGACCATACCCAAAAACTCTCTAGTTATTTATGACGATTTAATGAATGAATGCGGCAATTCGCAAGAAGTTATGAAACTTTTTTCGGTTATTGCCCGAAAAAGAAATTTATCTATCATATTTATTGTTCAAAATGTCTATGACAACAGTAAACAGTTTCGAAACATCAGGTTAAATGCAACTGGTTTTGTTTTGTTTAATTTTTTTGCTGCAACAGACGTGACACGGAGATTGTTACGTGATATAGGCATCCAATCAATCCTTCCAAAAAGATTAATAGATCATGTTTATGCTAAACCGTTTTCATATATATACCTTGACATTCATCCACAACGTCATTCTAGTTTTATCACTGCAAGAGGAAACATATTCGACAAAAATTTTTCCATTTATCATAAAATGGAATATATCGCGGTACCAAAATCAGAATTCCTAAAACATTTCAAAATTGTTGAAGTAAATGAAGATACTGTTCGAGCACTAAAAGATGAAATTGAGATCAAAGAGACAAAAACTAAGAAATCTCGAAAACGGAAACGCGGCGAGCAAAGCCGAAAATCAGTTACACACAAAACAGAGTATCGACAATCTTCCACAAGTGATACAGAATACTCAACAGAAACTGAGTGATGGCCAAAAATATTTTGATGACTTGTATAAAGATTTAACTCAACCAGGAGCGTATACTAACAAATTATTACAATATTTACGAAAAAATGCAGTCTATTCTTTACACAAACAACGAAGAAAACAATTTCCACGAAGAAAAATTATAACACGATATCCTGGACAAATTGTTCAATCTGATTTAATAGACATGCAAAAATTCCGTATGCAAAATGCTGGATACAATTATATTTTAGTTGTTATCGACTGTTTTTCCAAAAAATTATGGACTCAATCTCTCAAGTCGAAAAAGGGCGATGAAACTGCTCAAGCTTTGCGTAAAATCTTTGAGGCTATGCAATATCCTGTACAAACATTGATTTTTGACGAAGGGCTAGAGTATTTAAATAAATACATGAAAAACTTGCTGTCGGAATACAATGTGTATTCATATCATATTCGGAGCAGACTGAAGGCGAGTACAGCTGAACGCGTTAACAAAACAATAAAGCAACAAATCTGGAAATATTTCACTCAGACAGGACGAAAACGTTGGGTTGATATAATTGATGATATTGTGACCAATTACAACAGAACTTTTCACAGATCAATAAAGATGGCACCAGATGACGTCACATGGGATAATCGAAAACAAGTATTTAAGACAATGTTTCCACGAATAAACGACATAACTACTTGTCGCTTAAATATAGGTGACAGGGTGCGAGTTGCATTAACCAAAGATATTTTTGAGAAAGGATATACGCAAAACTGGTCAAGAGATATATTTGTTGTGAAAAAAGTTCTGCAAAAAAACGGTGTTTGCTGGTATCGTATTGCTGACAACGGTGGGAACATTTATTCGAAAGGAAAATACTTTTACGAACTAAACAAAGTAGAATGAAATTAATCGCTGCACAAGCAAGATTGTCACACGGATCTTTCAAGTTAGAATTAATTGAG
Organism: Oikopleura albicans; assembly: GCA_004367875.1. NCBI lineage: Eukaryota > Metazoa > Chordata > Appendicularia > Copelata > Oikopleuridae > Oikopleura > Oikopleura albicans. Next base: position 25,803 of record SCLG01000287.1, on the reverse strand, counting down.
CCATGCAATTGTTACGTTGGCTTAGTTGAAATCAGTTTACCAAATATCAATCAAGGAACAAATGGAGAAAATACGATTGAAATTGCATGTGACCAAATTGATTCAACATTTGACAATCCGCGTCGGTTGTTGAAACGCTTATGTTTCAATAGAGTTGATCGAAATGATTATTATAATCATTGGGAAGCTAATCACATCGATTTCAAGTTGGTGGATTCTCAAGATAAATTTTTAACATTTCATTTAAAAAGATCTATCGGAGACTCAGTTGTCAAATTTAAAAATTCTATACCGGACCCAATAATTTATTACACATTGGCCATTCGACCAATGAGCGATGCCGAACAGAGATGGAGTACTATATAAGCCAGGTAAATTAGTTAATTGCAACAGAAACAATTTTAGAGCACATGAAGACGCCCGGAATAGGTCAACGAAAAAAAAAATTCAAAAAATTAGTGGGATGGGGTAAGAAAAAACAAACCAATGGACGAAAACGAACTAAACAAACGGTTAAAAAACGTGGGAAGCGAGTATCACGGAAGTTACGCAGTCGACGAAATAAAAGACATTAAGTTATCGGGTTATCCAACAATTGTAATTATCAATTTGGATACAAGACAAATGTTTGGTAGTCATTGGATATCTATTGCAATTTATTTGAAACATATTTATATATGTGACGCACTTGGTGGATTAATGCCAAACAAACGTTTCCCAACCGAACTTGTAGCTTTTCTGCGAAACCTGTGCCGCACACGAAAACTGCATTTAACAAAAAGTTTACAACCAACAAACTCTTCTTTATGCGGATTTTACTGTATTACATTTGTTAAAGAAATGATCAAACATAATTCTTTTAGAGACTTTTTATCACTGTTTTCCACGGACAAAACTCAAAATGACGTCATTATCAAATTTTTAAATAAACATGAAATATAATACTATACAATTGTGTATATAAGCGTTTGTTTTAACATATTATTATCACAATGTCAGAACAGCAAACTAGAGAGCATCTATATACGCAAAAACTTTATCCAACAGTGAATAATGCTGATCTGTTGGAATTCCGCATACCTCCAAATAGCAAGGGACATTTAGATTTGGGTAATGTTATGCTTCATTTTACCGTTACGCTTCCAACACCATCGGACAATACATCAAAAGCTTTACCACAAAATTTTATTGGACCAAAACAATTCAGCAGTTTAGAAGTCAGACTCAATGGTGAAGCTGTTTCAAGACGCTCTTGCGCTAATGAATATTTTCTAGCATCATATTTCCAAAACATGCTTAATTATTCTATTGATTATCAAACATCAGCATTTCAAACGTTAGGAATTTTTGACTATGTGCAGAATACAACAGATTCTATCAACAAATTATCAGCTGAAAGAAAAGCATTATTTACTAATAGTCGATCAAGTATTTCCGCTGCTGGAGTGTATGAGATGTTGATGCCTATCGATTCGACTATATTTTATTCAAATGATTTACTTCCAACAAATACTCCACTTGATCTAAGTTTTGAACGGACAAATGGTGCTAGTTCTTGTATACTAACAAAAACTTCGGCCGTGTCAAATGATGTACTAACTTTACAAGATTGTTATATGTTAGTCCCGTTTAAAAAAGATGAAGAGTTATTTCGGTTAGAGCGCAACGCCATACAACGTCCAATAAAATTAAATTTTGATGAATATGTTATTAAAAGATTTAATGTTCCAAAGAGAACAACAAATGTGATCATGTCTGATATCATAGCCGGAAATTTACCAAACAAACTTTTCTGGGGTATACAAACTATGGATTCTTACAATGGATCGTTTCAAGAGAGTTCGACAAAGTTCAGTCGCACCGGTTTGCTCAAAGCAAGTTTTTTCATCGATGGAAAAGAAGCGGATGGATTTCCTGTAACCATGACAAGTGATCATGTAACTCTACCCTTTATTAAATTTCTAGATAATGCGCGACAACATCAAAATGCATATCTGAGCCGGACGTTGAGTCTTAAAGAATTTGACAACAGTAATTTTATACTGTCAGCAACACTCGACCCTAAAATGTCCGGATCAGTGTCTTTTAGTTTCGAATTTGAGACTACAGTTACGGAAGATTTGGTGTTGATCACTTGCGGAATATATGACAAAACAATGCGAATAGATCATCAAAGAAATTTTCAAATAACTTGATTTATTCAATAAAATAAAACAAAAAATCAAAAAATGATTTAATTTGCAGGACAACAGTTAAACTATCAAATTGTTTTACGGCATTTAGCATCAGTGACTCCAGCAGGTGGTATGACGTGTTGACGCTTCAACATTTGATCTTAAGTTGTATTTGTCAGTATCAAGAAAAAATATACCAATTACTTACGTCCTGGTTTGACTGATGCATCATCCAATTGAGTTTTATCTGATTGTTCATTTGTATTTTTGAACAGTTTGACAATTCGTCCTTTTTGATAACTTCCGTTTGCTTAAAAATTGTTTAATGTTTGTTTCCAATTGTTAAAAATTACATTCACAGTTGTATTGGACTTCAACTTCTATATCGTTAGTCATCAATTGCATTATATCATTGCGAATCGTAAAAACTTCGTTGTAATGACCCTTTTTCCAATCTCCAAGATTGAATTTCCAGCATGCGTTGTTGTCATCTTTTACTTGAATTGAAACTAATTCTGTTTCGTTATTCAATCGATACAGTGACACATTAAAGCAACGGCCTTGAACAGTGAATGTCATCTAAATATTTTGAATATTGAAATAAAATATAATTTTGATTTATTGACGGAAAATTTCAGTAAAGTAGAGGTTTTCAAATATGTGGGAACACCAGTTGGCAATGAATCAAATTTATCATTTTCCAATTCAACTGCGTTTGGAAACTGTAAAAAATTTTCCAGGCAGGTACGTTCGTGAAAATAATTTCTTTTGAGTATTTTCTCTTCTGGTAAATAATAAAGCACGGTGAAATATTTCTTCATATAAGCAGTCTCTGGCAGTGATGTGAAAAAAATTGAAACTTTATCAATTTTGTACCAAGTCATAATGATGAAAAATCTAAAAAAAAAATTGCCTTTATACTATGTGTTACTTGCCTCAAGCAAAAATTGCCCTGAGGCTATTCAAATAACTCTATATAATCATGATACATTTTCATTTTTTTCAGTTACGATGGACAATTTCATCAAAAAAGAAATAATACGAGCTTGTTTGCTTTTTCAAGAATTCAATTACCAATTTCCGTATGGGCGATTTATAACAACGAGTTTTGCAGATGTTGACGAGCGCAAAGTCAGAGATTATTTCAAAATTGATTTAGAAGATCAACATTATATTGAATATTTGGCCGCAACTTTTGAAATTACTATACATTTTATTCACTATACAAAAACACTTCGGTCAAAAAATCATGGACCAGAATTATTCATTCGGCAAAATGAACACGCTTTTTGGTTTCATTCAAATTGTGGGAAAATTGTGAAACTACCGGCCGGGGTCAATAAATTGACAGGATGTTGTCATCGTTTAGACGAAATTCTTACAACTGTTACAAAGAAGAAGGTGAAACTTGCAACATGTCCTTTGTCTATCAATGCTTGTATAACAAAAATCGAACGAAAACATACAATTGGAATTAATATTTGGGAAAAAACACCAAACGGTGCATACAAATTCAAAATAAAGAACATTCGAAAAACGAAAAGATCTGGAAAGACTATAGATTTACATCATGACCAAATATCTGGCAAATTATTTCTTATATCCTGCAAAAAACTGTATTTCCGAGGCTTTATTCGAAAATTGAATATCGAATGTTGACTCATTGATTAAATAAAACATCAATGGTTTAATCAATCGAATTTTGTTATATCTTTGATTGAGTGAAGAATTTGATAATAGTAATTTCATTCTTTCTGCAACGATCGATCCTGATACATCAGGATCAATCTCGTTTAGTTTTGAGTTTGAAAATGCAGTTTCTGCTGATTTGGTCTTGATAACATGCGGAATCGACGACAAAACAATGCGAATTGATCACCAACGAAACTTTCAAATTATATAATTTATTCAATGAAATGAATTTTAAATTATATTCTGTTCAGAACAGTTAATACCGTTTCATCATTTCTAATAGTTCATCATATCTTCGTTCTTGAAAAATAAATTTAATTATATATAACATAATTGAATCTTACTTGAAATGTAATCTTGCCTGACATCGACTGTATTTAATGGTTCATGAATTCGTTGCGCAGAAACTTAATTATTTTATCATTTTTTATTTTATCTAACTCAAATATTACTTTTCTGTTTTTCTTGAACTTCTTGCGATTTCATTTGTTTGACCAATTGAACAATACGTGCTTTATGATAACGACCATCGGCTGAATATTATGTAAAATAATTTAATTCATTCATACAACATACGTTTAGAATATTCTTGCGCTTCCACATGTACTTCAATATTATTCATCAATTGTAAAATATCATTTCGTGCCGAGAAAAATTGGCTTGAACATCCGTTTTCCCAGTCACCAATATTAAATTTCCAAAGTTGGTCTTCACTATCTTTTAGTTGAATCGAAAGAAGTTCTTCTTTGGTTGGTAGACGATAAATAGAAATATTAAAACATTCTCCTTTTAAGTTGAATACCATTTTCAACCTTTTTTTTGTAGAACAAAACAAATGGCGAAAACTGATTCAACATTCTGCTTTTATACTACTTATAAATTGCCTCAAGCCAACATTGCCTGAGGGTTTATACACATTTATTAATAAACCTTTGTCCTACTTAACTACTCATTAGTTGTAATGGAAAACACGGTGAAAAAAGAGCCTGTGTTAAATCCATAAATTAGGTTATGCAATTTTAAAACTTGTTAATTGCGATAATAAATTTTGGTCATTTTGAATTGGTTTTCCTGGTTAACTTGGTTTTCTAGGTTTCCGTGATTTCCATGATTTTTCTTGATTTTCTTGATTTTTCGGGGTTTCAAGTTATCCAAGAAAAATCATGGAAATCACGGAAACCTAGAAAACAAAGTTAACCAGGAAAACCAAGTTAACCAGGAAAACCAAGTTAACCAGGAAAACCAAGTTAACCAGGAAAACCAAGTTAACCAGGAAAACCAAATTAACCAGGAAAACCAAGTTAACCAGGAAAACCAAGTTAACCAGGAAAACCAAGTTAACCAGAAAAACCAAATTAACCAGGTAAACCAAGTTAACCAGGAAAACCAAATTAACCAGGAAAACTAAGAAAACACTTTGTTCTCCCAGATCTCCAATTTTTTTCTGGGTTTTCCGGTTTTTTTTATTTTCGTGGTTCACTTGGTTTTCTAGGTTTCCCATATTTTCTTGGTTTCTCTGATTTTCTTGGTTTTCCGGATTTCCGTGCTTTTTCCAAATTAACCAGAAAATCATGAAAATCCAAAAAACCATGAAAATCCGAAAAACCAGGAAAATCAGGGAAACCAAAAAAAAAATAAGGGAAGTTGAAGATCCGGGACCATACAGTTTTGTGTTTTTTCAGAACATAAATAATAAAATCATGTTATTATGACAAATCTTGTCACTCATTTTGACACATTCTAGTAGTTTTAAAACGATTTGGACACTTTATAAACGAAACGAAAATTGAAAAAGTCATTATAACTATGATACAAGAAATACCAGTCACTGCGTTTTATAAAATTTACAGTTTTTGTGATATTTCTACAAAAAACAATTTATCAATTGCTTTATCTCGTTCAAGCAAACGGTGGTTTGATGTGCAGTACTACGTCCATAAACATAAAGAGACTTTTTATTGTCCTTTTTGTCAACTTCAAATGCTTGTTCAAGAATTAGGAGGTGACATTTATCTCGAAACAGCTCCTGACTCTCAGAAACGGCTTTTTTTGCAAAAACCTTGTTTATTGAATAATGGTAATTTTGAATGGATGGACCGAAGTGATACTTTAAACGATCAAATTATTCCCCAACAAATTCAAAAATCAGTCATGGAGAAATTAAGTCATGTTTTTTCCTGTGAAGATGTTATGTTTTTGTACAACCACATAAAACAAACGCATGATATTGTTCCGAATGATAGTACAGAGATGGATATTGTCTTATGCACTTCAAAAAGAAGAAGTAAAAGAATTTTTCACCAAATGTTCTGTTTTTGGCATAAAATAAGTAAACTTGGTCACTTGATGCCTGAGATTAGTGTTGAAAATTACACAGTAGGTGATGATACGCAATTTGTGAAACATGGTCCAATGATACGATTATTTGTTGAATTCACAAAAAAACTTATGTTTCAATATTATGACGGATTTATTACGAAACAAGGAAAAATAGAACATCCAGCTGTTTTGTGTTTAATAAAAAAATTACAGACGCTCTGTCAAAAACGTTGAACTGTGCACTCATAAATTTTGCAAATACTTTGTTGCATGTTGTGACTAATAAAAAAAACGATGTTGTTATCCGTTCAAAAATAATTAGCCGTCAATTAACTGACGTAAATAACTGGTAAACATAAATTTCAAATTAAGGACACGTTTACCGAAATTCTGCAGTATACTGAAAACCCGTAAATTGCCTTGAGCATTCGTAAATGACTATATAACTTGATCATGAAAAAAAAAATAGAATCAAAATGTCAATTTGTGTTCCAGATAGATATTCTGATCATATTATTTTTTGTGTGACGCTTTACCAACGGTTATCGACACAATGGAATATTGAGAGAATAAAACTTGAAATAAAATCGGCTGATTTCAAAGAAAGTTACTATCAAGAAGTTTTATCAAGAAATTTTTTGTCAGACTTACAAGTTTCGAAAAAATATAATGTTCAATTTATAAAACGTGATAATCAAAAATATACAACAATTGGTCATGGTTTTCCTATATGTATCGATGTTACAAAAAAAATCAAACTATTTACCGATAAAATACGTTTTTATTATTTACCAGCCGGGCTTTACAAAAACCGTATTATTTTGTACAGATTTGATGATATTTTACAAAGTTTGAAAATTCCTGTCAAAATTCACGGAACCGACAAAATTTTAGATAAATATGAATTTACCCCGTGTCCGCTTAATGTTCGAAACTTAGATAATTTGGAATTTAATTTTGATATTTGCATTAATGTTTGGGAGAAAAAATGCAGTGTGTCGAAAGCAGGAAAATACACATATCAATATTTTTTCCTACGTCAAGGCGATTTGTTTCGATCCAAAACATTGGACTTTCACTACCAAAAAGAGACTAAAACTCTGATTTTAATACAGGATCATAAATCATATTTCTCAAACTATTTTCCCTGTGTTAACAGAGAAAAAGGGTGTCTTCATGTTTTTGATGACAAAACCAAATTTGTCAAACATGTAAAAAGTTGTGACGAACAATTAAAGGCTCGGTCCAACCCAACTGTGGTTCAAGTAGAATATGGACCGTCAGATAATCTGATGGCAAAAGCAATCAAATATGGCTTAATTTCTGAAATGCCATCAAATAAAAACTTTATTTTTTATGACGTAGAGTCAGTTTTGGTATCTGCAGACATACGCACACAAAAAACTAAAATTATTTCAACGCATAAATTGGTTAGTATCGCTGCCAATAGTTATATAAATAACAAACATACGCAACGAGTCTGGGTAGTTAAAGATTCCAGTTTTGAGTCAGAAACCGAAATCGTTCGAAATTTTTTACAATTTTGTTTAGCAGAAAAAGAACGAATGCCTAAAAATGACGAATTACAGCAAGGTTATGAAGAAGTTAGAAAAATGAACATATATTTACATAATCCAAATTTTGAAAAACATGAAATTAGTAAACTGAAAAATATGTTTACATCATTTTTGGAACTCTGCATTTTTGGTTACAATAGCAGTCGTTATGACAATAATATAATTTTTGAACATTTGGTTAGGACACTAGATACTGACACGTTTAATCCTAAATCTGTGAAACTACTAAAAAAAGGTTTATCATACTTTTCAATAAAATTTGATGGTTTACATTTCAAAGATCTATTATTTTATACGTGTCCCATGTCCTTGGACAAATATTTAAAAACATGGACAACCAGTTTTTCGAAACTCGTTTATCCCTATGAGCTTTTTGAAGATATTACACAAATTCGTAATTGTATTAACTTTCCCGAATACGACAAATTTTATTCGACATTAAAAGGCAACGTTGATTTTGAAGCATATACAATATGTAAAAACGAATATAATAGACGTTTAGCTCTTCCGAACAACCATGATGATAAGTGGTATACATTTGAGTGTTATCTCAAATTTTATAACTTAAGCGACGTTTTTCCCGCAAGTTCTGCCATGATAAAACAGTTCGATGTTTATTATGAAAACTTTGACATATATCCTATGCAGAGTTTGGGTCTTCCTTCTTTTGCTAAACAAGCCATGTTCAAATTTTACGATAAAAATTGCCCAAATATTTTTTCGTTTCCAAAAGGCTCAGACGCAACAAATATATTTCGAAATCAGGTAATTGGCGGCCTCACAAATGTTTACAAAAGACATGTTACATTGACTGAAGAAACGTCTGCACCTGCTGCTAAGTACAACAAAAATGGTAAACTGACGATTTGAACAAACTTGTGACAATAATTTCACGAAAAAAAAAAATCCAGGTTATTCTGGCTTTTTTGCGGTTTCCTGGTTAAACCAAGAAAACCAGGTTAACCAAGACGTCCAGGTAAACCAAGAAAACCAAGTTTAACCAAGAAAACCAAGAAACCAGGTTAACCAGGAAAACCAGGGAAACCTAGAAACCAGTTTAACCAAGAAAATAATCCAAACCATGAAATTCCCTTTTTTATGATTTTCTTGGTTCAACTGGTTTCTAGGTTTTCCTGGTTTTCCTGGTTTCTTGGTTTTCTTGGTTAACCTAGGTTTTCTTGGTTAACCTAGGTTTTCTTGGTTTACCTAGACTTCTTGGTTAACATGGTTTTCTTGAGGGGAGGTTTAAGGGACAGGTGTCTAATAAGGGACGCTTTTTGAAATTCGTAAACCGTCCTTTATCAAACCCTCCCTCCTGTATATAATTTTTTTTTGATTTAGGGATCAAATGGAAGAAAATTTGCTTTTATGATGTTAATTCCATGTATCCTGCCACATTCAACAAAAAATTCCCATGTGGTTTGGGATTTGATTGGCAATTGAAGGATAATCGTTTTTCAAAAAAATTAATGACCAATGAAAAAATATCCATTGGATCCATTCAATGGTTAGACTATATGTCAGATAGCAATTTTTTAATTAATCAAGACGGTCAGCGTTGTAAAATTGTGTCAGGTTGGAATTCGAGGGAAGTTAAGATGGGTCCTTATAAGGTTGATGGGTATGCGGAAGTTGACGACCAAATTTTTGTTTTTGAATATGACGGGTGTAAATTCCATAGGTGTGAAGATTGTGGAACCAATTTACAAAATGAAAACGACCTAAAACGTACAGAATATTTTGAAAGTGTGCCCAATTTAACAATTATTCGTGTAGCAGAATGTGTTTGGAAAACAAAAATGAAAACCATAAAAACGACCCCAAAAATAAGTAATTTGTTGTTTTATAACACAATTTCACATGATAAAATGTTAAAAATTATCAGTGAAAACAAATTATATGGCTTTGTTACGGTTGATATTGAGGCTGGAAGCGGAGCCGATAAATTCCGTCAAATAAACTGGCCACCAATTTTGAAAAAAAGCGAAATAATGATTGAAGATCTTCCCGAATGGATGAAAGAAAACGCAAATGTTAGGGATTTTCCGCGACAAAATATCGTTCAAAGTATGCATGGCAAAAATATTTTATTACATACCGCGCTTATCAACTTCTATTTATCAAACGGATTCAAATTGACCAAGATTCATAGGGTATTTGAATATCAAGGTTCCAAGTGTTTTCAACACGTTTACGAAAAAGTGTACAAGGCAAGGGTTGAAGCTACAGAAACTGACGATTCAACGAAAGCAACTGCGGTTAAATTGGTCAGCAATTCCATGTATGGCCAGTTATTGATGGTTAGAATTTAAAACTTAAGTACTTAATACACCACGTAACCCGTTATGTTGACAGTTTTTGAGGTTTGATAGTGTAAACATAACGGGTTAGGTGGTGTACTTTGTTTTGAAGTCCAAACTGACAAAATTTAACTAAAATTTATATCATTTCACATTAATTTTGGTATTTTTGTTGTCTATCTAGACTCCAAAACAAAGCTTTTAAATTACTTATTTTGAAAAAAATATATGTTAATGTATACTTAAGAACCCATCTAAATTCACAAAAACTTATTTGACGTCTGAAAAAGGTTACAAACGGGCTGCTAAAGATATCTCTTTTCAAAAAGGAAAACAATTGTCCGATAACGTCTTTGAAATAACAAAACAACCAAAGAAGTACACTGAACAGTATCCTATCCACTGCGGTCATACGATTTTGCATTTGAGCAAATTAATTTTGATGCGTTTTTGCGTTTTTTTATTTGATTTTCTGCAAGACGACACATATCAACTAGTATATACTGGTAAGTGTTTTTTCAGTTACGAAGCAAACGTTGACCATACTCCATGAGCATTAATTCTTCGTCAGTCAATTGTGATTCTATGATAAAAAATATTCAATTTAAAGTTTTTGAGGCAATATATTCAAACCATTGAATGTTGTATTTGTGCACACGTTTTCAATGAATGTATCATAGAGATGCCCAACTCTCTCTTCATTCTCTGAGGATAGAATAAAAGCTAAACTTTTTAATTCGGTAACACAGTTAATAGCCTGAGCTGCGACGATAAACATAACCCCGAGTTTCATTTTTTATAATGTTTATGAATACGAAAATGCTGATGTTATATAAATATGTTTTTTTGAAAAAGATTGGTTGGAACTAATCCAATGAGGCTTTTCGGCAACTAAATACCCTTTGATCGTCATGCTAAAATGAATAAAATGTCGAAATAATCATAAATCAAGTAAATCTTGAGAAAAAACAAGAGTTAACGCAAAACTAATAAAAGTTAATTCAATGATAATTTCTTTGGTTTTCCTGGTTTTTTCTGGAAAAAAACAAAAAAACCGGGAAAACCAAGAAAACCAAAAAAATCATGAAAACCAAGAAAACCAAGAAAACTAGGAAAACCAAGATAACCAAGAAAAACAAGAAAACCAGTAAAACCAATATAACCAAGGAAAATCTTGGTTTTCTTGGTTTTCTCGGTTTTCCTGGTTTTCTTGGTTATCTTGGTTTTCCTGGTTATCTTGGTTTTCCTGGTTTTCTTGGTTTTCCTGGTTATCTTGGTTTTCGGAAAAAAAAACAAAAAAACCGAGAAAACCCAGAAAACCAAGAAAATCATAAAAACCAAGAAAACCAGGAAAACCAAGAAAACCAAGAAAACCAAGAAAACCAAGAAAACCAAGAAAACCAGGAAAACCAATATAACCAAGGAAAATCTTTGTTTTGTTGGTTTTCTCGGTTTTCTTGGCTTTCTTGGTTTTCTTGGTTATCTTGGTTTTCCTGGTTATCTTGGTTTTTTCGATTTTCGCGGTTTTCTCGGTTTTCTTGGTTAATCATATTTTCCAAGTTTACTGATTTTCTGATTTCTCTCTTGTTTTCTCGATTTTCTTGGTCTTCTAGAATTTGTGTTCAAGATTTGTTTCAGATACCGATAGTATGTGCATAGTTTTTACAGATGAGATTGAAAATCTCATACGACCTGAAAAACTCAATGAATGGCCAGATGCACAAAAACAATGGTTTGTGCAGGATATTAAAGACGCCAGGGATTTAAGGTACCCGGGTAAGATGAAGTTGGAGTGGTCTTCAACAAATGGCAGCATAATTTGGTATGTAAATACTGTGTGTCGGTGTCAAATTTGTCAATTATTTTCTGTGTTCGGCTAGCCCATTTTTTTAAATAATTGTGTCAGCTTGGGCTCTGAAATACAGTATATAATATTCTTTCATTATTCAAATTAATATGTTGCATAGTATTTCGCCTAAATGTTATTATGCCGTCGATTACGACTCAGAAAATTACAAACGTAGTAGCAAAGGCGTGCAACATCGAGTAAAAGTGTCTTATGAAGATTACAAAAAAACAATTTATGAAGGTGCTGTTCTTGAAGTACAAAATACTTCAATTCGTTTAAAAAATCAACAAATGTGCACAATTATTTGCAACAAAAGTGGCTTTAAAGATTTATTCACAAAAGCCTTTGTAAAAAATGATCGCATTACTGTTGTACCTCATCAAAAATTTATGTAAAATTATCTGTCTATACATGAAATAAACTGATTAAAACGTGTTTTTCGAAATAAACATTGTTTCAACATACGTGTCTCGATTATATAAGACAGGAAAAATTATTTGAATCAAGTTATTTCAATCAACTCGATTATGTTTAAACAAACGTTCAAAAATTTAATGACTCATTTTGAAGATGATAAATTACCAAATTTATCTGAGCAAGAGAAAGCAGTATTTTCCACAAAAGACATTTTTATACTGAGGTTAATATTATTCACGTGTTTACTTGTTTTACAATAAAAAACTATTTAAGGGAAGGAATTACTAAATTATCTGGAAAAACCGGTATACACAAACCATATGGTCGGTTGATATTGACAAAGTGTATTGACGCAGAATTTGGCATAGGAAATTTTGTTGCGTCTATTGTCAGATTACTGTCATTCCCTGGTTGTTTATACGTGGACAGCCAAGGATTTCTTGGATCAAAAGATGATACATTATGTTTTCAATTCGCAAGTCAAAACAGTTCTTTGGAATTACCAAACGGTAAACAATTTGTCGTGTTAGATTCTGCAACAAAGCGAGAAGAAATTCACGATCATTTTAAGAATATGACAAATAACAAATTTATGGCTGATTGGTTTCTGGTCCATGACAAAATTGCCGATTTATTGGCAAGCGGATTTCGGCCCCGTCGACTCGTTAATATTGTTTTATTCTATGAACCAATTTACATGCACATTGACCAAATTACGGATTTCTCATGAACAGTTTTGCAGAAATTCGCAATTTACTCAATGTACATGTAGATTTAGCTTGTGTTCAAGTCATTCTCATGCATTCATACTATTAAACACAAATGAAAATAATACGACATTTTGACAATTTTAAGCGGTGTGTGAATAAATATTCATTTTTTTTTCGTATATAATGGAACATTATTTTCTTTTTTTACTCAAAATGTCATTTATTTATCAAGTAATCGGTGTAGCATTGTACTTTCGCTCGGGGAAAGCAGAAGAAAAAAAAATTCAATTTTATATAAAACTGAGCAACGAAAAAAAAATAAAGTTAACAGGAACGTTTGATAAAGTATCCATACAACCGTTCCTTTTCTGTCCTAAAGCTGTTATGTGCACGTTGGAAATTAAAGAGAACACATTTGAGTGTGCATTTGAAGATATCACTTTCATTAAATGAACAGCTAATTTATTCCTCTTGGCAGCATTTTTTTTTTGTTAACATGTTTCTAATAATTTAAAAAATATTTGAATACGGTACATTATTGTTGTACGGAGTCATATATGTTAATTTAACATACAAGACTTTCTTTAACATGTAATTAAAGTGTATCACAACCCTATTTTTTCAAACTATTAATAAACTTGTTTTGTAAACAAATATGATGTCAAACATTTTCTGGTTCACAAATATCTACACCACTAGCGTAGTTATTTTATTGAACCATGTGCAAAAATGGCAAGATAACTGCGCAAGTGATGTATGATATGTTTGACCTATTCATTTTATGTTAGTTTTTATTTTATATTTCTGATTTATAATGACGATTAATGTTAGATCAGAAAACTTTATTAGAAATAAAATAAACACCTAATTATTTAACTCAATAAAATACTTAGATCATGCCGGTTATCCAAGCCAAACTGTTTTCGGTATTTTTAAAACTCATTCCTGAAGATGGTGTTGAAGAAGAAACTCAACTTTACTCTATCCAAGTGAAAACAGATACACGGAGATTGCGTTTCAAATTAGGACAACTTGATAAAAAACTACTCACAGAAGCATTATTTTCGGACGCTATTCAAATTAAAACGAATGAGACAGAATTAAGCGGTAATACATGATAATTTAGTCGTTTTAATGAGAAACATTTCAGAAAATGAATTTCACGCCGCTTCAATTACTGAAACTGAAAATGTTTTGCCTGTTAAAGAAAAGATTGAACCTGAATCTACCATAGTTAAAAAAATTCTCAAAAGAAAAAGTCCAGGTTTTAAACTACGCTTAAATTTCTTATAATACTATAATCAAATTAGCTGGAACTCGTAAAAAAGAAGGGTCGTCATCATGTTCTAAAGCGCCTAAACTCAACACAAAAAAAGTTTCAGAAGAAAATCAGCAAGAAAGTATTAAATTATCCATATTTTTCAAATTTATTAAAAAGTTTTTTTGAAAGGACGAAGAAAAGTTGTTTTTAAAGACGAAGATTAGATTTTTTTTTTCAATTAGCTTTATGGTGTAACTAATACATTAGAATTACTAATATTTATTTTTTTAAAATTTAAGATGTCTCTTCCCACCAGTTTGGTGGATTTTATTAATTCTCTGAATTTGGCAAAATTTACCGATATGCAAATACGACTTTTAATAAATCCATTGGACGACGTCATGTGCACCATAGAAGCAAGTGGATTTGTTGAAAAACTGGATATCAATCAACCAATTGAAATTCATCGAGGGCACTCAGGGCCTATCATTGCTGTTAACGCTACTATCATCATGTGCGCTCACCTAAAAGTTGACGTAAAAGATGCGGAAGTTGATGATAAATTCAAATCGGATTTGGAAGACTTCATAACAAAGTTAGAAGACATTCTCAATAAAGAAGACAAAACAGATTGTATCTTGCTCAACTAAACTTTCTGTTCTGTACTTTAATAAAAAAATGGATTCAAACAGTGAAAAAATTAACTTATTCAGTTGGCAGGAATCAAAATTAATAAAACGAAAAAAAAATATCCAGAAAACCAGGAAAACCGAGAAAACCAAAAAAACCCAGGAAAATAAAAAAAAAACAAGAAAAATAGGAAAACAAATTGAACCAGAAAAGTTAGGATTTTCCTCTTATTCTTGGTTATCCTGGTTTTTTTTTTGTTTTCTTGGTTTTCCGACATTTCTAGATTATTTCAAAATCCGTGAACCAAGAAACCTGAAAACCTAAGAAACCAAAACCAAGATAACCGAAAAACCAAGATAACCTTGTAATCCGGTTTTTCCTGGTTTGTGAAATTATCTTGGATTTCCTGGTTTTCCTGGTTTTCCGGCAATCCTATATTATTTTAAAATCAGTTAACCAAGAAACCCAAGGAAACCAGGAAAACCAAGATAACCACGAAAACCGAGAAAACCGAGAAAACCAAGAAAACCAAGAAAACCAGGAAAACCAAGAAAACCAGGAAAACCGAGAAAACCAGGAAAACCGAGAAAACCAGGAAAACCAAGATAACCACGAAAACCAGGAAAACCAAGATAACCAAAAAAACCAAGAAAACCGAGAAAACCAAGAAAACCAGGAAAACCAGGAAAACCGAGAAAACCAAGAAAACCTAGAAAAACCAGGAAAACCAAGATAACCAAAAAAAAACAGGATTACAAGGTTATCTTGGTTTTTCGGTTTTTCTGGTTTTCTTGGATTTTCCGGTTTCTTCGGTTTCCTGGTTAACCGAATTTTAAATAACCGAGATTTCATCATCATTAGTCATGAGCTATCACATGCCATTGTGTCACATTGGCGAGACAGTACGCTAATATTCTTTTTATTTCAATGAACGGAATGTCCTGATAACAGCGGAGATTAAACGAAATTTCCTGATAAATTATGTTGACTAAGGAAATGGGTTGTATAAAAGACGGCTGTCCGCCAGGTAAGACATCAGTTACTAAGAGTTTTTTCTGCCTTTATTTTTTTTTTGCCAATTTTTAATATTATTTGTATTTAAGTAAGATGGATTTTTTCCCGTTTCATGGCGATTACGAAACCCAAAACCAAGACCCCACCAATCAACCATTAGCATGCAACGAAACAACACTCGCAAGCTCAGCTCAAACCGTTACATTTGGTGGTCAAACAATTACTGGATTGGTCGGTCTGTATGTGATTTGCGGCACTTTGCTGGTCATTGGCCTGGGTTTTCTGGTGCGAACGAATCCACGTAAGTTATACTTGTGAACGATAAAAAAGTGAAAAAAAAAATTCAAAATAATTTTTTAATGTAGTGAATATTTATTTCCATTTTTTTAAATCTAGGAATTTATCAATTCTGTCGAATTCTTCTGAGTCTGATTGTTATTCCTTGTGCGTTTGCGTGGAATCGATTTCAAAATGGCCGCGGTGGATCACAAAACATTGAAATGAATAGTATGATTATAAACGTAACTTTTTTTATAATTTAACTAGATGTTTAGTTTTGTTAAGTGGGCTCGGTTTAGTTATTTGTTTCGTGGAGTGCATGTTTCCAACATTAAAATGGAAAATCCTTAAACAAGTTTTCGATTGTCTGATTGAAGAATTGATCAAAAAATTGGTTGCTAGTGCAGTCGATTTGTACTTTGGTAATTCTGAGGCTTCTTCCGCTAGTAAGTTTTAATATAAACTTTGTTATTATCAAAAGAAATAGTTAACCTAGTTTTCTTGGTTTTCCTGGTTTTCCTGGTTTTCTCGGTTTTCCTGGTTTTCCTGGTTTTCTTGGTTTTCCTGGTTTTCTTGGTTTTCTTGGTTTTCTCGGTTTTCTCGGTTTTCGTGGTTATCTTGGTTTTCCTGGTTACCTTGGTTATCTCGGTTTACCTGGTTTTTTGCTTCCATATTATTGATACCCTAAAACCCTGGATAACCAAGAAAACCTAAATAACCAATATAACCAAGAAAACCAAGAAAACCAAGAAAACCAAGAAAACCAAGAAAACCAGGAAAATAAGTTGCCATTTTTCGGTAAAGAAAAGATTTTCATCAGTTATTGTTCAAACTCGAAATTTTTATTTTAATTCATATTAAAAATATTTTTTAGCAATGGTGCTCATAGAAGAAGTTATCAGCGATGATGAATTGTGGGATGAATACAATTAAGAGTTGTTTTAAGAGATTTTGTGTTTTAACTGCTTTCACGTTCCATAAACCGATAGCCTGAGCATGACAAATAAACACTGTCTAAAATGAAAAAAAAAAATAATTCTGGTTTTCTCACCGGATTGATACAAATAGTTTTTGTGTAGTTTTCACGTTGGTTACATAGAGTAAAAAATGTTAGCAAAATCTTTTTGTATCACATCATTAGGTAGATAACCAGAACCTGTTGTTCAATGAGACATTCTTACGAAAACTTATTTAAATACAAAATCTGGTTCTGAAACCAAGAAAAAAATTGGTTTTAACCAGGAAAAAAAATCTGGTTTTCAAACCAGGGATTATTTTTTTCGGTTTCTTGGTTTTCTCGGTTTTCCAGGGTTTCTTGGTTCTCTTGGTTTCTTGGTTACCTTGGTTATCCTGGTTTTGTGTTTCAGCTTATTGGTATCCTAAAACCCTAGATAACCAGGAAACCAAGAAAGTCCAAGAGAACCAAGAAAGCCTAGAAAACCAAGAAACCTAAATTCTCATACCAAGAAAAATAAACCAGGAAAAACATGAGTTTTAAAATCAAGATCTTTTGACCCTGAACTTTGAACTTGACCCCAGATTTTTCTCCTTGAACTTTGAACTTAACTTTTCAACCTTGAACTTGACTTTTTAACCTTGAACTTGAACTTTGAGTTTGAACTTGAACATTTTTGACCTTGAACTTTGAACTTCGCGGGGGGGAAATATCGATGCCTGAGGGCATAAAACGACCTACCCTCAACATATACTACTAACCGAGAATGGCTGTATTCGAAACCCTAAAACTTGAGAGTAGTTCACAATTTACAGCAAGACTTTGAGAAAGACCTATTCGTCGAGCTCAGCGAAAAACACAAGTAGGAAAATGGCCGGATTAACCCATTTGCCAGAATAAACTAAAAGCACAAGTGGCCGGATAAACCCTCAGTGCGTGGGCGGGATTGGCGAAAACTTTTGGGAAAAAAAGTGGCCGGATGAGCGCACGAGCGGGCAAAGTGGCCGGATAAGGGAGGGCGGATAAACNCGCCAAGTAAGGGTAGGGGCGCCAAGTAAGGGTAGGTTTCAAAAAACACGAAACCTACCTTTACTTGGCGCTCCCCCTGTATTACATTTTTACGCCAATTTGCAAAAAAAAAATGAAAAATTTGAAAAAGTTTTTGAACAAAACAATGCAAATTTAATGTTAATTTTACAAAGCCATTCAAATTAAATGTTCAATTCCCCAAGTTTTTTTTTTGGAACACAATTCAGCAAATTATACTTTTAATTTGGCGGCAAATTAATGCTGCAAATTACATAAAAAAGGGCTACTGAGGTCAAAAAGTGTATGTTTCAAAATTTCCTATCATCTAAACTTAGATTTACCGTGATCACAAAAATTGATTCAAATTTTTGTTTTCATTTTTTTTTTATAAATATCTCTGATTTTCTTTTCGAAAAACAATTTTTTTATTACTAGAATTAGGAAAATTTATTTTTCAAATTATTAGTCATTTGTGATATAATAGGCTTATTTGTCATAAATAACTAATTTAATAGTCATTTATTATAATTAAATAGCGGTTTATCACAAATAACTAACAAGTTTATTGAAAAAATAGAAAATAGTCATTCGCGAAAATATCAGTATAAAATTACCACAAAAGCACAAATATATAAAATGACTAATATCATAAATTGGTAATATATCAAATGACTAATGTCACAAATGACTATTTTCGAAAAATTAGTCATTTGAATAATTAGCCCTCGTCTTCCGTCAAGACTTTTTTTAAACTACTAAAAATAACTGATTACGTGATGGTTCTAAAATTGCGAAACTCTTTGACCTCCTTTCTTAACATACCAGAAAAACTAACCATTACGTAATATTTTTCAAATTGCGCAATTCCAAAGTCTGATTTCGCTTAACCCTGGACCGTACGCAAAGTACTACTCCGGGACCGTACAGCGTATACATTATTGTATACATTTTTTGAACGCTTGGCGTTTGAATACTAGTTGGGCAATTTGGGAATTTTTTTTTGTAAAATATACATTAAACCTTGAACATAACAAACATATGAGTTAGAGGTTCTTTAATTTATCGGTTTTTTTAATAAATAGCGTTATGTGATAGGCGTTTGATGAAAATGGATTTTTTTTTATTCTTTTTCTTCCCCTTGATAAACGGCTGGGTATTTTTAAATGAGATTTTATCTGAAATGAAGTATACATGTTTGGCTTTATTTTACATCAAAAAAACATTTTTCTAATCAGCACAGCGTGTTGCGGGCGGAACTAAGCACACGCATTTGCGCGAAAATTCGCGTTGAGCAGATGTTCGAAACTATTAGTGGTTCTTTGGAACTTACTTAATACCTGTCTCTATTCGTAAATATCATACTTTAGTTATTACGCTTTGAAATTGTCATCAAAAATATTCTACATCATAAAATAAACGGTGCAAAGAAACTCGATATTGTAGGAAACATGACTCTATTCTCTAGCGCCACACGCAAATCTACCGCTTGTTCCTAATGGTGTGGGTGGGTGTTTCGTTTGAGAACAAACAACCAGTTAAAGTGCAAAAAACCAGATCATCATATATAATCCCATTTTCGAGATAAATTAGAAAAACTAGCAATGATGCCGAAAAAGGGCTATTTTTATTCAAAAGGACCTCTATAAAATCGCGCAACAGAAAAAAACGACGCATTAAAAAAATATTTTTTTTGTTGTTTCCAATCTATATTAAAATTTTAAATAAAGTATGAAAAACGATTTTTTATCATAACAATCAGAAACCGAGATAATTAGTGAAAACGAGCGATGTATACAATAATGTATACGCTGTACGGTCTCGGGTTAAAGTAAAACTATTTGAACTTTTTTGATTGAACCTAGGCCCTAACTGCTTTAAAAGTAACAATTTTCGCTAAAAGTAACAGTTTTTTGACGCATTTTGGTTATTGCACCAAACGCCTTAAATCTACCGAAAATGATTGTAACCGAGTTTAACTGTCATGCGCCACCCAGAAATACTAAGCGTCATGCGCCACGGTGGCCAGATCCGGCCACCGCTAATTTCATCATTACAAATAAACTATTGGGCCGATTTCAAAAATTTTAACAAATTATTAAACTTTTATATGTCATCTTAAATATTTATATTTATATATAAATTGAAATTTCAAACTAAAGGTGTTTTTAAAGCATTAACAAATAGTTCACTACTCAAGTATATTGAGATATTTGTAGTCTTCAATCTTGTCGCCTAAAAAAACTATGGCTACCAAAGTTTAAAATGTGTTACGATAACGGCTCATAACTAAAATAAGTTTTGCGTAACAGTTTTTTACTCATTTTGGTGTTATTTTAAGCAGGTAGGTGTGTATCGTTTCGTTACGCATCGAGGTACAATGCATTTTTATTGATATCTTGTTTATTTATTGAATTTTAAGTTCACAAACATTGTGAGTAGCTAATTTTTGTGTTTCGACAATTGAACGAATACAATGCATTACTTTGAAAAAAAAACGTTATTTAGTTTCGTCATTTAGACTAAATTTTAGAGCAGTTTACAAAATAAAAATGAAACTAATTGCATGAAAATTGCGGAAGTTATAAAACAAACAGTGAGTCAAGTTCACGGACTCATGGGGTCCTCGAGAAAGAATTATGGTCCCCGAAATAACCCGACGTCAAAGTTAACTCTTTTTACGTTGAATACACAAGATAAGTAATAAATTGAATTTTATGGAATATATTTTAAGGACCGGTCAGTCATGTTGTGTACAAACTAAGCTCAAATATCCATATACTTCATTTCATCCGCATATTTTATGTTTTTATGACTATTTAATGCGTTAGTTATTGGTATCAAACATTGTCAAGTTCATTTGACAAACTAATTCTAGAAATATTGAGCTTTCAAAATTTCAACCAAAAATGGAATTTATAAAATTATTCATACAATTTTTCAAAATTAAATGTTGTTTACGTGTTTTTTAATCTCTACTTTTTACATGATGGTCGTCTACAATGTCCCGAGAAATGGTTAAGCACAATTTGGTTGCAAATTTCAATACTAATCACAACGCAAAACAAACTTTTCTTATAAAAGTTTGACTTTTTATGTTTATTTTTTGAAAACCTCATCAATCACGTGAACAGTGTTGGTGCTATTGATTCAGTTTTTTCAGCATATTATACAGAAAACTATGGTGCTCAATTCTTTGTAGGCTTTTTGCGATATCCTGTCTCGTTCATTAAATTTCAAGTATCGCAGTGATTTTAAAACGCGAAAAAAATAAATAATGTTACCACTTTTTGGTAACGTTACCTGACAGCGCGTCAGAGGCCTATATGGCCTGCCATTGGTCTTTTTTAGCGCGCTTGGCCAATCACCGAAAGACAAGTCACTAAAAGGCGATTTCCTTCTTTTAAAATATTTTTGTATTACAGTCGTCTCCCTCTTAAGTGCCGCACTTAAGGACAAATATGTATTACCGCTGAAACATTTTTTTCGCGTTTTAAAATCAGGACGATACAGGAAGTTCGATGATTTTCAAATTTTCGGACTTTTTTCGAGTTTTTTTGAAATATTTTTTGTTCTAGACCTCGCAGGAAAAAAAGCCTACGTAGAAATGAGCGCCTACATTATAGAAACATTTGACCCAAAAAAAGGAAATCAATACCACCAACACTGTTCACGTGATTGACGCCTCAATTTCAAGTTTTTGACAAGTTCAAGTTAATCTGGGAGATCGGTGGTGCTACTTATAATAACCAAGATCCATGTTAAAGTACAAACTTGGCTCTTTTAGCATCAGAAAAAAAATGTAATCGTATTTGTTGAACGATTTTTATAGCGTTTACCGCGAACGTTAAGTTTGTGAACAACATGACTGACCGGTCCTTAAAATGGTTTCCCAGAAAGTGACGTTTGTAAACAACGCTATTAACCCGTCGTTAAAACATTGAGTATGAATTAAATGTTATCAATAATTGAGCTCAGCCTAATACCCTAATTTCCCGAACCAAAATTGAATAGTACCTTTCGTGTCTTCTTTACCCCGTCTCTCTTTAATTAGTAGTACTTGATTTAAAAAATATAGTGAAATTATTAATAAATTGTTGTGTACACAATTTAGTACACATATGAGTGATACTACGTTAGTAATCCAAGACGTAATTTTAGATAAATTGTTTTTCATTTTTATTATTTACCAAAACAAATGGGCGCGCGGGGCAGGGCACTTATACGACACGTATATAAGTACTACAATAGTACTTTTTTACTCACATTAAACAAATGACAAACGTTTGAGCATATTATTTTTGCGATTTTTTGCACAAAACATATAGCTCGTCCATTATTTGGAGCAATATTTTTTTCCATTATAAAGCCTCCCGTATTAGACGGCCCCTTATCACGGAAGTACCCAAAATGATATATGGCACATATGATATATGGCCCATATCATATGGCTACCTAAATTTTCAAAATTGGTACACCAAAAAGAGTACTCCAAAAAAATGTTCAAACAACATTAGTCGACACATATTTCAGCGATTTATGAAATTCGTTCGTTTTATACCAAAATTATCGGCGAGAAAACTCCTCACAGTTAATCACCGGATCATGGCCGTTTTTGATTTCTAACACTACTACAGTACATGTGTTATGTAATCCTTTGTAAATTACAAATATTATATCTGCACATGGAATTTATTGTATGATTTTTTAATAATAAAAAATATATAGTACAGTCCTCGTCCCGAATTGGGTAACAAAAAGTTCAGAAAAATTCTTGCCGAATTGGGGACAACGACTGTATAAACGGACGATTTTCGTCCTAGATAATAACCGCAATGCAGTAAACACAGTCCTTAACCATTTTAAATGGTCCATTTATCGGACGTTTTCCGTTCTCGAAAATAGCGTCCGATGAATGAGCATCGTCACAAAAGAGGTCATTTTTTATTAGAATGACCCCATTTTGGCCAAAAAAGGGTCCGATAAATGTTCAAGGACTGTAACATGTTCAGCTGTTTTATCAATATGTTCAAAGTTATTGACCAAAATTCCAGGTCGTTTCTTAATCTGGCTGGAAACGAGCTGAAATTTTGGCCAATAATTTTGAAAATATTGAAAAATGAACATACTATTTATTGCATAGCAGGTTTTCGCAGAAAAATTATCTCGGACAAAAAGCGTCCGTCTTTGCGTTTTACCTCATCACGACCTCTCCTGTATCATGTTTTTGATTCTACAGTACTCGTCCGCAATTCGGCAGGTATACCTAAATTCGGTAAAGATTTTTTTCAATGACCCCAATTCGGTAAGTCCCCAATTGCAAGAATTTGAAAATTTTTAACATGAAAACATTAGATTTAACTCCCGGGCGAAGTGTGTATATGTCGGCCAGTTATGGCCTTTTCTGAATCAGTAAAACGAGATATTCCATTTAACTTTGAGCGAAATGAAAAATAAAAATTCAAAAATGTTCAACCTACGCCAAAATTAAAAAAAAATCGGAAAAAATTTTTTTCAAAAGTTTTTTTCCCCAAAAATTACAAAATGCACTTTTCCGATTTTTGATATCGTTTCTGGTTATCTAAACCCGATGTTTGTGGGCAGCCTAATAAGTACTCATTATGAAAAAATGTAACAAAACGGCACAGAGGGCGTAATACCCGTTCCAATATGTAGGCACCATAATGTTCTACTGAAAGCTCGCAGAAGAGATAAATTCGGTGCCGGTGGTGGAGTATAACGCATCTGCTGACGCTACCAGCGTCCAGAAGATTCCAAACCCGGCTACAGGGTCGCCATTATGTAGTTGTTTTTGACAGGGCGAATGGTAAATCGCTACCGCGATAGCCAGTCTTGCAGCAACGCTGCTTTCGTCCTTGCCTACACAAGATTAAAATGCTAAATTAGTGGTATATTTTGAGGCAAGTCGCGGCAAAGTTAACCTAATTGTGCCAAATTTTAATATAGTAGGGTACTGTAGTACCGGTAGTACCGTTACTAATGGCTATTCTTATTTGCTCAATTACCCGATTTCATGCGAATTCACCCGGTAATATGGTTTGTACATGCATGTGGCTGCATAAACCTACGGTTCTCTCGTGAGAACAATAGCAAGATACAGAAATAACCCATGGGCCATGGTATTGTCCAATAATCTCTAGTCCATACGCTATGTAAAATAAATGGACCATACCCTACCAAAATCTGCCGAGCGGTGGTCAGCAGTGGGCAGAGGTCGGCACTTGGATTCTAACCCAAATTATACCCGCGGGTTGGACCAGAGGTCGGCACTTTTTGACCCTACCCGATTAGACCCGAATTTTTTAGGGTAGGGTCTTTTTTGTCATGGTCCACAAGGGCCCAATCGGACCCAATCCGGGTCCATTAGGTGTGATTTGGGTCCACTTTTATAGCGGTCGGGTAGGGTACAATTGGGGTCCACAAGTAATTTCATAAATTTAAGGAGGGGACATAGGCGTTTTTTTACAAATTTGTCTCGTTAAAAAAGTTACTACAGCGGCCCTAATTCACAAAAATTCTAGTCGACTTTTTATAAATTATTAAGAACGATTCAGGTAATAGATTGGTCCAGTTTGTTGACTGATATCGTTTGTCATTGACCACTCAGAGCTGGGTTCGGCAAAAATCGATTTTAAAAAAGCTCAACTTTGAGGGGTAAAAAACGCTTTGATTTTACGATCAAAGAATGTTAATAGGACTCGGAAAAGTAACACCAATTAAAATGCCCTGCGTTTTTTATTCACGATATTGAGCGCCATTTTCCCAAAATTTAGGACTCAAAAAGGAAAAAAAAACTTTCCTCAACTGCCCAGTTGGAAACGTCAACCTGAAAAAAACTCAGCTGTTCTCAACTGTCGTTTTTGCCAAAAAAAAAAACTTTCCTCAACTGCCCTGTGGAAAAGGTCAAGCTGAAAAAAACTTTCCTCAACTGCCCTGTGGAAAATGTCATGCTGAAAAAAACCCAGCTGTTCTCAACTGTCGTTTTTGCCAAAAAAAAAAATAAAACTTTTCTCAACTGCCCTGTGGAAAAGGTCACACTTAAAAAACCTCAGATGTCCTCAACTGTCGTATTTGTCAAAAAAAAAAATAAAACTTTCCTCAACTTTCCTTGGCAATTCGAAAGGACTGTTGAGGAAAAGTAACTGTTGCCAAGCCCTGACCCAGAGAGCCTTTAACTTGTCCCAAACTTCCAATTTGATGATGGAACTAGTTTTACAGTTTTCAAGATATGAGATTCGTTTTTCCTCGAAACGAATTGTATCAATGAAGCGCGCAAATTGCCACGATTATCGTGTTTTTCTCCGATTTTTGAAAAAAAGTCTCAGTAATAAAATATCGACAGAAAACGCTAAAAAACGCTTAAAAAGGGATGACTGTTTGACCTTTCTGGCTTTGATTTTTGGTTTTCAAAATTCAAAATCAAAAATCCGAAAAACACGATTGGGTTCAAAGATGTTATTACAGATAAAATCAATTGATTATCGTGAAAGCTGTAAAACTAGTTCCCGAAAATGTAACCAAAAACATCCAAAAAACGTTAACATGTGTTAAAATTGTTTATTTTTTACACGTTTTTGAG